>CAUOFW020006502.1:731976-841821 GCA_963454935.2 Ilex paraguariensis
GGAATAATTTACACCATTGGGTGTTTCCCACACAAGTAGTTCCAAAAACATAGGTGTCACTGTAGTTGCTAATGACATTAATGAACTTATACCAACTAGGATAATAACTAGTTTGCGAATGAGCATTGACTACAGGAAATTGAACTCTGTGACAAGAAAGGACCATTTCCCCATGCCATTCATGGATCATATCTTAGAAAGGGTAGCTTCACTCTAGAGGTCCAAGATAAAACTACTTTTACTTGCCCTTTTGGTACCTTTGCATATAGAAGAATGCCATTTTGACTTTGCAATGCACCTGCAACCTAAGAAGTGTTGGGTGAGGCCTCTACAACTAAAGAATTCATCTCAGTTGACTTGGAAGCAACATGTTGAAACCCTCACCTTGGGGGAACCACCTAACCCAAAACTCTATAGAAGGGGAAGAGGGGGAGTAGATATGACTTCAGCAACCGTGCGAGCTATAAACTCCTTCAGAGCTTTCTTATTCACCATTGAAGGAAAAGATGAAAAATAAAGGAATGATCTGAGATCTGTTATCAACATAGCTCTGCAAACAAGTTGGCAAAGCTTGGATTTTACCTTTAAGCGGTAATCGCAAATGGAGTAAGATTTAGTTGGTGTTCAAACAAACTGACATCAGTAACCAAGAGACTAGATTCTTTAATCTTGAATTTGTTGGCAACCTCCATCCTACCTAGAAATTCTTTAGAAATATTGATGGTCTCAACTGCAATAGAAATGAGGTTACCCATGCTATTGTCATTGAAAAGAAAGATGAGCAAAGGGGGGAACCTACCAAATGGAGAAGTTCCGCAACATTGTAGGATCCTTGTAGGTTGAACTACGAGGAGTTTAGAGTGATTGAATTCCCAACCTGAGCTCAAACTAAATAAGAACGTATCTTTCCTTTCTTTGGGAGGGGTATGAATAATACTTGCCATTTTATTGCAAGTATAAATTTTTCTAAGTTTATACCAACCATAATTTATGCTAGTGCCCGCCTTACAATGCAACAATTCTCCCATAGTTGGAAATGCCCCAGAGCCATTAGTAGAAAACCACAAGACCCATAATCTAATAAGGATCCTCCAACTATTGAGGGAAAGATGGCTAGGGATAAGATGGAAAGAATAGAGGAAGTTGTGAATAAAGGAATAAATTGGAAATTGAAACCTAGAAAATTAGGACAATCTCATAGAAATAAACCTTGCCTCAATGAAGTCACTAGCTCTATCATAATTTAAAGAAGCTCGCTCTCATGCAAATTGAGCTCAAAAATCACAAAGCGAGACCTATATTAGTCAAGTTCCTCTTCAATGATACTACTACATACCCTTTTGGCATGGTAATCGAGATGTCCTAACTGTCCCATGTGTGAGATCTCTAATATAGAGTTAAGATCCTCATTTTCCTGATTTGCTTAAGTAACCAAGGGGAGAGGTTGTTCAGAATGAGTTCCCTCAAAATCAATACAAACCTTGGTAGGAAAATTCTAGCGTTGAGTATAAAAAGGTGGAGGGCGTAAATAATCGGTATGATAGCAAGAAAGACCATAGCAAGAATCAAAGACCCATGTGAAAAGAATAGTGATATGGGATTCAAAAAAACCCTAGAAAATCTATGTTTTTTTAACCACTTTAAGAAGCAAATAGGTAGAAGACAAATTGTAATGGTGAATCAAATTGAAGCATTCTAGATAGAGAACGAAAATGTGACGCCCCAATATTCGGGGGTCCTTCATTAAGCCGTTGATCACCCATCAACCCGCAGAATTACCCGTGATTGTTGCTCATTCCAGCATCACGTTTATCACATCTCTGCAACCGGGATTACAACCCACAAGAGGATCGTGTTTTCTTTAATCATTTAATCTCATTAAGGTTCAATATACCCCAATGTATCTCATTTAAGGTACATTTGTGTCATTGGAACCAAAGAACACATAGCACAAAAGCATGGCAATGTATTCTTAAAATTTCAGATTTTTGGAAACCTTCCGGAAGGTTTTACTTACTGGAAAAGTTCCTTCAGATATTTTTCATCGACCTTCCGGTAGGTCCTCATAAACCTTCCAGAAGATTTTGCTTACTGGAATCCTATCTTGAAGAAAGATGTGTCAACCTTCCGGAAGGTGTGTTCAAACCTTTAGGAAGAAGTTGCACACTGGATTTTTTATATTGCAAAGAATATGAAGACCTTCCGGAAGGTTAGAATTGACCTTCCGGAAGGTTTCACCCACTGTTCGACAATTTTCCTTGTCTGTCCAAACCTTCCGGAAGGTTTTGTCTAGACCTTCCGGAAGGTTTTACCCATAATTTTCTGTTTCACCTATTTTTCATTTCCAATTCATTCCAAACCTTTCCACAAACTTGCCAAACATGTAAAGTATTGTTTTTTCACATAAGACTTGATACATATCAGTTCTATTACAATTAATTCCATATGATTACAAGCCCATTTACACAATTACATGCTCAAAATGGAATTTTACAAAAGTTTTACAAAAACTTGCTTTCAAAAGTCACAAACCGGCTTTTCTTCATCGTTGAGGCCCCCAATGTGAGTCCTCCACCGGTACGAACCCCACACCTGAAATGTTTCCCGTATAGAGTGAGTCAATGCCTAGTAAAATATTTCCTACAGAGGCTACACCCCAACCTAAGTGCATATGTAATGTTCACATGCAACATTTAACAACAACAATCACTCTAACCAACACTTCAGCAAGTCAAGGTTGGAATCTAACATACCATGCCATGAATTGAGATGATGCCCATTCATGCCATTTATCCCACCCCTTCCCAGCTCCATAACATATGCAAGGCCTATGTGTATAAGACCGAGCTTTTTTAGCTCCAGCCATTTACCTTCCCCCATACTATGCCATGAGTGTCAAAATCGGGCTTTCCACGCCCCCGCCATTGGTTTTACACGCCCAATGACTACTTAAAACCTCTAGATCTTTCTTGGGGTGGGTATTTATGGACTTACACCAACGGTCACCCAACCAACACGGAATTCATGAACTTCTACCAACGGTTCTGCGTACAACAACACACTTTATGGGCTCTTATACCAACAGAAGTGCGTATCTGAAATACCAGCCTCTCACCCAAGGAATAGTCTAACCCTTCTTGCTAACCCCAACCCAACTCTTTCTCAAGAAACCGTGCGACTCAACCGGATATTGAATCCAACTTTCCCTAGTCCACCCATCATTCACCTACATGGTGTTTGATGCCAACCATGCAGCCACACCCATAAATTTCGATGTCTCATTGCACATGCAATATAATGCACCATTGCCATTTCAATGTCATACCCACATGTAATGAATGTCATATGAGAAACTTTATCACATGTATACATATGTCATGCATATCATTACCAATTTCATCATAATGTTAATATATCAATGAACATATACCAACATTTCATTTCCAATAATAATTCTCAAGCATGTTATTTCTTCATATATACCAATAACACACTTTGTTCACAAGGCATAATTTAAGCACATAGCATGCCCATATAGTATCAAGCTCCATGGAATTACACAAATAATTACCACTTACCAATTCCAAGCTAGGAATTTAATTCAAATTAGGTTAATTTCCCATACCCAATTTACCAATTCAATCAATTCCATCACTCCACATCCATAGGCAAATGATATATTTATATCAACCTACCCATTACACAAAACATCCTATATTTTAAAATAAACCCGAGTAGGAAGGAAACCTACCTCTTGAAGTGTAACCCACTTGGTGGAACCTCCAAGAATCCCAATCAAGTCCAAAACCCTTGATTTCTCCCAAGCTTGTTTTTGGAACTTTGGTGAAAACCCTCCTTTTTGGTATAGTCGTGTAGCCCACGACAAGGAGGTCGACTTTTACTCTTGGCCCGAGTTGATTTCAAGCCTGTGGAGTCGTAGATCATAGAGGGAAGTGGATTTCTTTCCCTATTTTGCCTCTCTTATCTATCGGCAACGGCTAAGCAATTGTGGGGGAGAAAATCTGATTTTCTTCCCCTTTTTATAGTCCCCCAATGTTTGGTCCACAATTGGCCACAAAGCCCTCTTTTTTCCAGGTCCATTTTTACCCTGAAACGATTAACTTTCGTCCCGCTTTAAATTCAAAATATTTTTATTTTTAACTTACCTTAAATAATTTTTCAACTTTTGAAATTTTATCAAAAATCTAATTTTTGGGTTACCCGAGACTCGATCGCCTCGTAAAATGTAAAACATTCGACTATCTCAGAATTCGATGAAATTTGATAGAGTAACTAGATTTCATGAGATGAATCCAACGATGAGGTTCATTTCGTCATCCGAGATGTAGAAAATTTTAGGTTTTCAACCCATACTATAGTGATAATTTACTGTTTTACCCTTTTTATAAAAAATTTAAATTTATCGAGTTTTACATTCTTCCTCCCTTAAAAGAATTTCGTCCTTGAAATTCACACACACATATACACATTTAACTGCATGCATATGCAACAATGACATTATACATAAAATTTTAAAATTGTACCTCCATCCTCAAATAGGAACGGATAGTTGATACTCATAGTGTCCTCACGCTCCCATGTCGCCTCCTCCATGCCTCGATGCTGCCATAACACCTTTACTAACCTCATGGTCTTGTCTCGCAAAATCTGCTCCCGGCTGTCCATGATACGCACCGGTCCTTCCTCGAAGGTCACATCTGCATCAACAGCCATCTCACCCAAATCCACAACATGTGTCGGATCTGGAGTATACTTCCGGAGCATAGAGATATGGAACACCACATGAACACTCGATAGATTTAGCGGTAACGTCAACTGGTAAGCCACTGTACCCAACCTCTCGAGTACCTCGAAGGGCTCGATAAACCTTGACGACAGCTTCCCTCGTTTTCCAAACCTGACCACTCCCCTCTTAGGCATCACCTTCAAGACGACGTGATCTCCTACCTCAAATTCCAGAGGTCGTCGCCGTTTGTCGGCATAGTTCTTCTGCCTGCTCTGGGCTGTAAAAAGATGCTTCCGAATCAAGTCCACCTTCTCCGAGGTGTCTCTAATCAAATTCGAACCCGTAGAGGGTCTCTCTCCCACCTCCGTCTAACAAACTGGAGAACGGCAAGGCCTCCCATAAAGTGCCTCATATGGTGCCATCTGTATGCTCGCCTGATAACTGTTATTATAGGAGAATTCCACTAAGGGTAAGTGATCTTCCCAACTACCCTTGAGGTCTAGGACGTATGCCCACAACATGTCCTCTAATATCTAGATGGTCCTCTCTTACTGATCGTCCGTTTAGGGATGAAATGTTGTACTCTTCGTCAACTGACTCCCCATAGCCCGTTGGAAACTCTCCCAAAAATTGGCGGTGAACCTAGGATCCCGATCCGATACTATAGATATGGGCACCCCATGCCGCCTGACGATCTCCCATATGTACAATCTGCTGAATTCCTCCAGTCGGGAGGTCATCCGCATCGCCAAAAAGTGCACCGACTTCGTAAGCCGGTCCACTATAAGAGAATTTTCAACTTGATCCGGTCCGTCCTACACTTCAGTCCAAACTGTACTTCCACATTTATGTTGTATCTTTCTATTTGGATAGTTGAACTACCGTCACCTTTTTGTCATAACTGATAATAAAGGTCATTGTGTTTCAGTTGTTCCTTGTGAAAGATGTTTTAGAGTATGTCTTTTAATTTCAGTTGTAATGAAAATTACCCGCATTCCATGCTTGTCTATAGCAATGGAGCGTGAGTAGTTACTTATATCCTTTAGTGAGAAGCAAAAATATGTATAAAACTGATTAAATTTTGGAGATATAGATGATTTATATATTTATATATCTATGTAATATATGCTTCATGCATGATATAGTAATGTACATAATTTCGGTGTTGTGCCTGGAATTATGTAATCAGTGCATCATCAACCTGCCGGTTAAATAACCACGACATTCGTATCAGTATGGTTTATCCTCTACTGGAACACTGAGGATGTTCTACTGATGCATGGTACAAAACGTAAATGATCCTCATGAATGGCTTGTCCTTCTGGATTATCAGGGTTATTTAATTACTATATATATAACTATCAGATTAATGACCTAAGTGATCCTCATGAATGACTTGTCCTTTTGGATTACTAAGATCGTTTAACTGGTATAAATGATAATATTTCTAGTCGAATATCTACGGCATTCCTATCGGTATGGTTTATCCTCCACCGGAACGCTAAGGATGTTTAACTGGTATATGTATCACAAATGGAGCTAAGTGAATAATTCAAGTATTCCTCATGAATAGATTGTCCTTCTGGTTTCCTTGAATTAGTCAGTTGGCACATCTATAACCAGCTAACCTAAGAAATTGTTGTGTTATGACTTAATACCATCATTTAACCTAAGAAGTGGCTGTGTTATGGTTTATTATGTACGCACCAACTATTATGAAGTCAATTGAATAATACAAGTATTCCTCATGAATGACTTGTCCTTCTGGTTTGCTTGGATTAATCAATTGTCATGGATACCACCAACTAACCTAAGAAGTTGTTGTATGATGGTTTATATATGTCAAATCTACCAGTTGACTTGCCAATAACATGAAAGTTGATTGCTGTAAGGTAGCATTTTCCAGTATTTACCAATATAACGCATATCCTTAAACTAAAGAATACTTTTTATTATTGTCTAAATCTATTTGCGACATAACTTTTTAATTAAACTAGTTATCAATCTAAGCTCACACCACAAGCTATCACATGTTGTCCTATCTAAGATAACAACTTTACTATTTTTATTTTATTTCCTAATTACACACACTCTTTGTGGGATCGATACTTGGACTTAAAACCGAGAAAACTACAATTCGACCCCTTATACTTGGGTGTATAATATTAATCCAATCACGAAAAAATGTGAATCAAGTTTTTGGCGCCGTTGCCGGGAGGTAATGGTAATTTGAAATCAAATAAGATACAAAAGTTGTTTAGTTGTATTATATGTATATAAAGTGTGTTTTCTTTTTAAATAGTTTATATCTGTACATTCATCCCTAGGATCTGTAAATCAGTCATCTCCTTCGTCGTCGTCATCTTCATCTACACAAGAATCATTTGAACTAAGTATGGCTAGAAACGTACCTAGGGAAGAACAACCTAGACAACAAGAAATAGTTCAAAATATTCAACCATTAAGAGAATATTTACACCCTACGCGAACTAATGTCCCGTCATGTTTTACTTTTCCAACATATGCTCCAAATCTTAATATTAAGCCAGGAACAATACAGTTATTACCCCAATTTCATGGTTTGAAAACTGAAAATCCTTTTGTGCATATGAAAGAATTCGAAAAAGTTTGTGGAACATTGCAAGATAATTCTGAAAAGGTTAGATTAAAACTATTTCCTTTTCCTTTAAAAGATAAAGTGAAACAGTGGTTTAACTCTTTGAGGGCTAATTCTATTACAAACTGGCAAGCTTTACGAGTTGAGTTCTTTAAAAAGTTTTTTCCTGTTCATCGTACTAATACATTAAGACGTCAAATCATGAACTTTTCTATAAAAGAAGGTGAAACTTTTTATCAATGCTGGGAAAGATTTAAAGATCTTCTCCGAGCTTATCCACATCATGCATTTGAAAACCGGACCTTAGTTGGTTTTTTCTATAATGCTCTTTCACTTGCACTGTGACAATTTGTTGAAATGATGGCACAGAGGGAATTTATTAGTAAAAATCTTGAAAAAGTATTTCAATTGTTTGTTACTATTTCTGAGAGTTCCCAGATGTAGGACTCGACTTCTTCAAATATAGTAGAAAATAAGTCATCTACATCCGAAAGAGAAAAATATGTTTTACAGGAAGACGATGATTTTAGAACTAAAATGGCTAGTTTATCTCGAAAACTAGAAGCCTTAGAGATGAAAAAAATAAAACAAGTGTCTGTCGTTTCAACTACTGATCAAATCTGTGAAATTTGTGCGTTGTTAAGACATCCTACAACAGAGTGTCCAACTATACCTGCATTTAAGGAAGTGTTAATTGAACAATCTAATGATGTTCCAACTTATAATAATAAGCCTTATCTAAACCCATATTCTGAAACTTACAATCCAGGATGGAGGAATCATCCAAATTTTATTTGGAAAAATACACAACCTGTGACACCCCTAAATCCGGGGGTCCCGTTAACCACCGTCAACCTGCGAAAATATCCATGGGTGCTACAGAATCCGACATCACGTAATAGTATCTCTTTACCTGGGATTTTAACTCACACGTGTAACCCATGTTCTTTCAATTATTTAATCCAACCAAGGTTCAATATACCCCAATATATCTCATTTAATGTCCATTTGAATCTTTGGAACCAAGGAACCAAAGTCTAAAGGCATAGCACTTTAGTTTTAAAATTTGGAAAATTTAGAAAAGCGTACCGGTACGGTTTGCCCTCTGGACAAACAGTACTAGTACGCCGTACCGGTACACTCTGTCTTCTGGACCATACGGTACCGGTACACTCTACCTAGTTTTGTCCGTTTCACCTGTTTTTCATATCCAATCCATTCCAAATCACCCCAACATCATTTCAAACATATATAATGATGTTTATCACATAAAACTGATATCTACAAATTCTATTACAAACAATTTACACGATTACATATCAAAATGGAATATAAACCAAAGTTTTACACAAAACTTGTTTTCAAAAGCCACAAACCGGCTTTCCTTCATCGTTGTGGCCCCGAATGCGAGTCCTCCCTCGGCACGAACCCCGCTCCTGAAATGTTTCCTGTATAGGATGAGCCAACACCCAGTAGAATATTTTCTACAGAGGCTACTCCCCACCTAAGTGCATATGCAATGGTCCCATGCAACAATCACTAACTTAATTTCATTTCATCCAAGAATATTCTATTCAAGATGAAATTCCTTCCATGGCGTGTCATGATATGAAATGAAACTCACTCATGCATTTTTACCCAAGCCTACTCCGGCTTCCACAACACTACGCAATGCATGTGTGTAAAACATTTATCTTTGATGAAATACATCCGAAGATCATTTTGAAACAAAACTCTTGGGTTCATAAAAACCAATTAATTTATAGATGTTTCCCATCAAATGAATCATTTATTTAACCAAAAACCATGAGTCTTTATTTGGGTAGTAGACTTTTGGTGTTGCACCTCCGGCTCCACAAACCGATACACTTTTTTGGACTTGCACCATAGGAAGTGTATAAACCAGTAGTCGGGCCTTGCACCCGAGGGGGGATCTATCCCTTCTTGCTATACCCGACACAAGTTTTTCCATGTTTTGAACCGTGAGACTGAGTAGGATATTCAACCCCACTTTCCCAAGCCCACCCATCAAACATCAAGTATGGGGATTGATCCAACCATGCACACACACACCCATACTCACAGCCATGGATGCATTTTCCCCGTACAAATGCAATGTAATGTACCATTACTTAATCAATGTCATGCTCTTACGTAAAGAATACCACATGAGCCATTTAACCACATATCCCACATATGTAATGTTAATTTCTATCAACGCATATAATTACCATAAATTGTCACAATGTTAATACATCAATTAACACATATTAACATTTCCTTCCAACACATTTCATAAGCATGTTAACAACACACTTTATGTACAAGCACTATAAAACACATAGCATGCTTAAGTATTGCGACACCCCTAAAATTGGGGGTCCTGTTGACAACATGTCAACCCGCGAAAATGCCCGTGAGTGCCGCTTGATCCGACATCACACTAATATTATCCCGCAACTGGAATCTTACATCACACGTAACACCCGTGTTCCATTAATCATTTAATCCTATTGAGGTTCAATGTGACCTAGTATTTCTCATTTAAGGCCCATTTGTATCATTGGAACTAGAGAATGCATAGCCTAAGGCCTTGGAAGAAAAATAAAAAAAAATTTCAAAATCTGCCAAAGTGTACTGGTACGCATGGCTCACTGGACCTCATCGTACCGGTACGCTGTGTCCTCGGGTCCTCGCCATACCGGTACGCTGAGCCCATTTTTCCTTGCTTCACCTGTTTTACATTCCAAGTCCATTCCAAACTTAACCAAATTCATTACAAACATGTATAAAGATGTTTTCTACATTATACATGATCCATACAAGTCTATTACAACCCATTCCATACATTTCATTGATTTACATGAAATGTCATATAAAAACTAAGTTTTTCACAATAATGTTACAAAAAATTCAATATTTACACAAAATGTGTTATACAAGCCACAAGTCGTCTCTCTTCATCCTTAAGGTCCCGTGTGAGGGCCTTCCATCGGCGTGTACCCCGCACCTAAAATGCTTTCCCGTATAGGGTGAGCCAACGCCTAGTGGAATATTTCTTACAGAGGCTACTTCCCAACCTAAGTGTATATGCAATGTTCACATGCAACATTTCATAAACAACAATCGTTCCAATCATGACTAATCAATCTATGTTGGAATTTAACATGTCGTGCTATGATATGAGATGACACCCACTCATGCAACTCAACCCGAGCCCTCACCGGCTCCTTTCCCCCATGCAATGCCATGAGTACTATGACTAGGTTTTTTCAACCCCCGTTATTGGCCTCACTCATCCAATTGACCATTTTAAGATTTTCTAGGGTCTTTGTAGGGGTGGATGTTTATGGACTCACACCAAGGTCACCCAACCCACACGAAATTTATGGACTTCCACCGAGGGTTCAACGTACACCCACACACTTCATGGACTGTACCAAGGAAGTGCGTATCCCATCACCAGGCCTTGCACCCGAGGGATCTTCTTGCCTTCTTGCTAACCCCAACCCTAATCACCAAGGAATTCCTGAGACTCAGCCCGGTCTTCGACCAAGCTTACTCGAGCCCATTTGGCATCCACCGAGCGTGGTGTTGACAACAACCATGCACACACACCCATACATGCGATGTCTCCGTGCATATGCAATGTAATGCACCGTTGCTATTTCAATGTCATCCCCACATCTAATGAATGTCATATGAGCAAATTTAACATAAATCTTCATAGTTCATGGCCATTAATATTATATGCACATAATAGCCATAATTCATCTCAATGTTACTATATCAACATGTTCATGTCCAACCGTAATCCATAGCATGCTATTTCATATATGTCAATAACACACTTAATTTTCAAAGCATGAATTTAAATACATAGCATGCCCACATAACACCCATTTTCCATAGAATTACACAAGTAATTGCAACCTACCAATTCCAATCTAGGAATTTTACTTAAATTAGGTCAAATTCACATACCCAATTCACCAATCACCCAATTTCATCATTTTCACAACCATAGACAAGTGATATGAATCTCTATCAACCTACCCATTACATACAACACCTAAGGTTGTAAAATAAACCCAAGTAGGAAGAAACCCTACCTCTTGAAGCGTAAGGAACGACCGTAGGAGTCCCAAGAACCCACTTCTAGCCCAAATTTCAAACTTCCAAAAATCCCGTACCTTGATCTTCGTTAAAAACCGTCATTTTTGGCATGGTCGCGTAGCCCTTGGCTAGGAGAGCAACTCTTCCTCTTGGCCCGAGTGAATCCGAGCACTGTGGAGTCGTAGATCTTAGAGAGAAGGTGGAGAGAATTTATATTTTCCCTCTCTTCTCTATCTATCGGCTAACCGGCTGATCGAATGGGGAAAAAATCAGATTTTTCCCCTATTTATACCCTTTATTTGCTTGGCCCACAATGCGCCACACAACCCTATTTTCCCCCGGGTCCGTTTTCGTCCTGAAACGATTAAATTTCGTCTCGATTTAAATTCAAAATATTTTTTTTTAACTTACCTTAAATAATGTTCCAACTTTTGAAATTTTATCAAAAATCCCATTTTTGTGTCATCCGAGACTCGATCGTCTCATAAAATGCCAAAAATCTGACTATATCGAAATTCGATGAAATTTGATGTGGTAACTAGATTTCGCGAGACGAATCCAACAGTGAGATCCATTTCGTCATCCAAGATCTAGAAAAATTCAGGTTTACAACCCATATCATAGTGACAAATTACCATTCTGCCCTTGTTATAAAAAGTTTAAATTTACCCGGGTTTTACAAGTATCAAGTTTCAAGGGATTACACAAATACTTCTCCAATACCAAACTTTGCTAGGATTTGGTCTAGGCCAATTCCATACCTTTTTCCTCTTTTCCTTAACCATAGTCACGTGACTTAGGCTATTCCAAACCCTAACCATTTCATAAAACATCCTAGGGTAGAAGTGAACCAAAGTAGGAGAACCCCTACCTCTTGGAGCGTGAGAAGAATGGTAGGCACCTCTAGAACACCAACCAAGCCTCAAATCCTTGATTTCTCCAAAATCTCCTTTTGGATCTTCGGTGAAATCCCTCGTTCTTGGTATGTACGCGTAGCTCTCGTCGCGTAGACCAACTTTAACTCTTGGTCCGACGGATTCCGATCGACAGAACTTTTTGGATCGAAGAAGAAAGCCTTGAAAAATTGATTTTTCTCCTTTCTCCCTTCAACGTTTGAACACATCCGGCCAAATGGGTAAGAATATCTCAATTTTCAGATATTTTGTCCCTATTTATACTTTTAATTGCGCAGTCCACATTGTCCCGCATATTTATTGCTTTTGGGTCCGTTTTTAACCCGAAACGACTTAATTAAATTCCGATTTCAGTTCAAATAAATTTTATTTGAAATTTTATTCAATTATAATAAAATTTTATAATTTCTATTTTTGGGAACCTTTGAAAGTTCATTCGTCACCCAATTGTCTCGAAAAACGTACAAAATCCAACTACCTCGAAATTCGATAAAAATTAACGTGACAGCTCAATTTCGTGATACGAATCCAACGGTGAAGTCCGTTGCTCCATCCAAGCTCTATAGAAATGTGCATTTTAAACCTGCATATTAGTGGCAAATTACTATTTTGCCCTTTTTTAGAAAAATTTTAATTTTTTTCTCGGGTTTTACACAACCTATAAATCAAACAAAAGGTCCACCACAACCACAAAATCAACAACAATACAAACCATATCAACCCCCACAAAGAAGAACTATGGAAGATACTATGATTCAATTTATTCAAAGTCAAATGAATTTTAACACTCAAACAACTCAAGCTTTTAATGATTTTAAAACTCAAATTTCTCAGAGTATTGAAGATATCAAGAGTCATCTAGCTAAGTTGACTTAGTCTCTCAATATGCTAGAAAAGGGAAAATTTCCATCTCAAACAAAACCTCCACAAAGTCAAGCTAATTCTGTGACATCTGAACCTTCCCCAAGTCAAGTACAAGCAATTACAACGTTAAGAAGTGGCAAGGTAATTGATAAAACTATTAAACCTAAAATTTCTAAGAAAATACGTAAGTCAATTCCTGTTAATGAACCACTTGAACCTGAACCTTCAATTGAAAAGCAACCAGAAATACAAAATGAAAAAGATCAACCATGTCCTATTCCTTTACCTTTTCCTCAAAGAATCAAGAAACTTCCATCTGAAAAAGATTAATCTGAGGTCTTTGAACTATTTAAACAAGTCAAAATTAATATCCCATTGTTAGATGCAATAAAACGAGTTCCAACTTATACGAAGTTTTTAAAAGATCTTTGAACAATAAAAAGAAAAACAAATGTACCAAAGAAAGCATTTCTAACTGAACAAGTTAGTACTATAATCTAGCATAATACTCTTCCTAAGTACAAAGATGTAGGAAGTCCAACAATGTCATGCATCATTGGGAATTTTCGAATTGAAGAAGCCTTACTAGACCTTGGAGCCAGCTGTAATTTAATGTCATATTCAATGTATACACAATTAGGATTAAGTGAACTAAAATCCACCAGTGTTACACTACAATTAGCAGACCGATCAGTGCAAACTCCATGAGGGATTGTGGAAGATGTTATCATCCAAGTTGATCAATTCTATTTTTCAACAAATTTTATTGTTATAGATACTCAACCTATTTTCCATGCATTTGCATATATACTAGTTATTCTAGGTCGACCATTCCTAGCTACATCAAATGCTTTGATTAATTGTAGAAATGGAATCATGAAACTTTTATTTAGAAATATGACCTTCGAATTAAATGTTTTTAATAGTGCTAAACAACCTAGAGAAGAAGACGAAGTGCATGATGTAAATTGTGTTGATTCATTAACCCAAAAGTTTTTTGAAAAGATTTTTCTAGAAAAATATTTATACACAGTAAAATCTGTAGCTGAAGATAAATCAGAAAATATAGAAGAACCAAAATGTGAAAATCTGTTATCTAAACCTGAAAACTCCAATGTTAAAATCTTTAAGCCAGATTTAAAACCACTATCAACGAATCTAAAATATGTTTTTCTGGAAAAAAATAAAATTCATCCTGTAATCATATCATCAAATTTATCTGAAAGTCAAGAAAAAAGAATTAACAGAAGTATTGAAAACTCATCAAAGTATTCTTGGATGGGCAATAGCTAATATAAAAGGTATAAGTCCACTTCTGTGTATTAATTGTATATATTTAGAAGAAAATGCTAAACCATCTTGTCAAATACAAAGAAGATTAAATCTACACTTGAAAGAGGTAGTTCGCAATGAAGTACTTAAACTATTAGATGCAAATATTATCTATCCTATATCTGATAGTAAATGGATTAGTCCTACATAAGTAGTCCCAAAGAAGTCTGGTGTTACTGTAATCCAAAATAAAGAAAATGAATTAGTCCCAATGCATACAGTCACAGGCTGGCATTTATGTATTGACTATCGGAAGCTAAATTCACTCACCAAAAAGACCACTTTCCATTACCTTTCTTAGATCAAGTACTAGAAAAAATAGCTGGTCATGCATATTACTGCTTTCTAGATGGATACTCTAGTTATAATCAAATTGAAATTGCGATAGATGATCAAGAAAAAATTACATTTACATGTCCGTTTGGCACTTTTGCATATAAAAAAATGTTTTTTGGACTTTGTAATGTGCTAGCTACCTTTCAACGTTGCATGCTAAGTGTATTCAGTGATATGGTAGAACGATATCTAGAAGTCTTTATGGACAATTTTTCAGTATATGGGGATTCATTTCATGTATGTCTAGAAAATCTGAAAAAAGTACTTATTCAATGTGAAGAAACAAACCTTGTATTAAATTGAGAAAAATGTCATTTCATGGTTACATAAGGTATTGTTTTAGGTCATATAGTGTCTAAAAAGGGAATTGAAGTTCACAAATCAAAAATTGATCTTATAGCAAACCTGCCTTCTCCAAAAATAGTAAAAGATATTCTCTCGGTTTTAGGTCATACAGGATTTTACAGAAGGTTTATAAAAAATTTTAGTTTAATAGCCAAGCCTATATGTAATCTGTTATGTCAGGATATAATATTTGAATGGAATAATACATGTCAAGTACCATTTGATAAATTAAAAAATATGTGTATTTCTGCACCTATCATGCAATCTCTTGACTGGTCGTTACCTTTTGAAATAATGTGTGATGCCAGTGATTATGCAATAGAAGTTGTACTAGGTCAAAGAAAAGATAAAAAATCATATGTTATATACTATGCAAGTAAAACTTTAAACGATGCACAAATGAACTATTCAACCACAAAGAAAGAACTACTTGTTGTATTTGCTTTAGATAAATTTCGTTCATACCTGGTTGGATTGTCAATTGTTATATTTACAGATGATGCAGCTTTAAAATACTTACTTAATAAGAAAGATGCTAAATCATGTCTCCTACGTTGGATATTGTTACTACAAGAATTTGATTTAATCATCAAAGATAAGAAAGGAGTAGAGAATGTGGTAGTAGATCACTTGTCAAGGCTAACTTATGATATAAAAAAAGAATCAACTCCTATTATAGAAACCTTTCCAGATGAACAATTATTACCAGTCACAGAAGTACAGTGGTATGCAGATATAGCTAATTATTTAGCTACTGGTACTATTCCCTCTAATTATACCTGGTCCGATAGAAATAAGTTTCTAAGTGAGGTATGTAACTTTTTCTGAGAAGATCCTTATTTATTTAAATACTATAAAGATCAAATCATAAGGCGTTATGTACCTAATCATGAAATAGGTCAGTTAATTCAGTTTTGTCACTCTGAAGCTTGTGGAGGTCATTTTGCTTCAAAGAAAACCGCTGCTAAGATTCTGGAGTGTGGACTTTATTGGCCAACTCTTTTTAAAGATGTTCATATCTTTTGTTTAAATTGTGACAAATGTCAAAGAATGGCAAATATTTCAACAAGAAATATGATGCCTTTAAACCCTATTTTAATCATTAAAATTTTTGATTGTTGGGGCATTGATTTTATGGGTCCATTTTTCCTATCTTTTGGATTTATGTATATTTTGGTTGCAATCGACTATGTCTCTAAATGGGTAGAGGCAATTCCATGTTGAAATAATGATCACAGAATAGTGATCAAATTTTTAAAAGAAAATATTTTGTCAAGATTTGAAATTCTTCGGACCATTATAAGTGATGGTGAATTATATTTTTGTAATAAAATCATTGAAAATCTTATGAAAAAATACTCAATTTTGCATAAAATATCCATTCTATACCATCCATAGACAAGTGGACAAGCTGGATTAGCTAATAAAGAGATAAAATATATCTTAGAAAAAACAGTAAATCCATATCATAAAGATTAGTCTTTAAGATTGACTGATGCGCTTTGGGCTTACCGTACTATATATAAAACTATTTTTGGGATGTCTCCCTATCGATTAGTATATGGAAAACCATGCCATTTGCCTGAAGAATTACAACATCAACCATATTGGGGCAATCAAAATGATGAATTTTGATATGAAAAAAGCTGAAATATCTCACAAACTTCAAATAAATGAGTTAAAGGAATTAAGAAATGAAGCTTATGAAAATGCAAAGATTGCAAAATCATGAGCAAAAATTTTTCATGATAAAAATATCATGTGAAAAGCTTTTGAACCATCTCAAAAAGTACTATTGTATAATGCAAAGCTTCGTTTATTTCCTGAAAAATTAAGATCAAGATGGACAGGTCCTTATATTGTCAAGCAAGTTTTTGACTATGGAACAATTGAAATTGACAATCCATTAACTGAAAATATCTTTAAAGTAAATGGTCAAAGACTTAAACCATATTATGATGGATTTACTCAAGATATCACTGCTATACAAATTTTTGATCCTGTTTATATGCTTTGAAAAGTAAATTATTGCTCAAGTCTTAAAAAAATTACTAATGAATTGTAATTTATTTGGCAAAGTATCTCCCGAGTACAACTAAATATCCCAATCGCTAAAATGACAACAGATTTTTGGGCTTTCCTATCAATTGATTATCACTGTTTTTACATTTCAAATAATATTTAAATTAAGTTGGGGAGGTATGAGTGTAAATTTATTAAAAATATTAATTCTGTTTTAAATTTGTTTGCCTTTGTGATTGGTAGACGTTAAAGAACTGGATAAAGAGTTATAAAAAAAATTATGTACAATGGACGAAAAACTATTTTGGTTAATTTTAATTCTACTGCATCATCTTCCAAAAGATATACATGCATTGATTATGCAAAAAGCTAGAAGAGTTAGAAATTTAGAAATTTTTGAAAGTCAAACAAGACCCCTATGTGGTACCAGTACATTTGCTAAAGGCTGAAGATCGAAAAATCAAGATGGTTGTGTATGATGTGGTCGGTTAGAACATTTAAGACAATATAATTAGTGTGCGGAACCAATTTTAGGTCGAGCGTTAGATCGTCTTCGGTGGATTAGGTATGGGCAGAGTAAGGAGTACCCTGAGAGGCCATCCTATTCCACTCCAATGTTAACAAGATACGTAAGAAATGAAGTTAACCATGTCACTGGTATTATTGATCCAGATAGTTTTGACTCTGAATTAGTATGATCAAGAGAATATATGATTTTTGGAAGTATTGTACATAATATACATAATTATAAATAATTATATATCATTGTAAATATTTATAAATATTTGTAAATAAATATAAATAACTATAAATTAATTAGGAAACTCACTAAATATGAAATAACAAATAAAATAAATAAAAATCCACCAATTTTTTGACAAGAAAAAAAGAGTGGTTAGCAAAGTTTTGTAGAATATATAAAATTGTGTTATGTGTTGCAGGAATTTAAAGGAATAAATTACAAAACAACAAAATAGCAAAATGCAGTCAAAAAGAAGGAAAAATTGAAAGTTTGGACCGTCCAGATGGTGGCCCAACCGTTCGGATGGTGAAGCCTGGTATAAATATTGTTCCTCCATGCTACTGATCATTTTTGCACTCCCTCAAACCAGAATTTTGAACATAACCGAAATCTCCAAGAAAAAAACAATTCTCAAATCTGCAATCTTCAGCTGTTTTTTGTCAAATCTTCTCCGATTATTCTCTTACCCATCATAGTTTGAAGGTAACTATCGATTGGAATCAACTGAAATAGAGCATTTGAGAAGAAATCAAGAAAAAATGGATTCGAGACGAAGAAGGAGAGGATCTTCAAGTCGGGCACAAAGAGATCAACCTGAGCAACCTCAAGCACCTCCACAACAACTAGGACTGAGAAATATCTTCAACGAGGTGATGTTTGAGAATTTTGAATAGTAGGTCTGGTACGATGCTAATTTTCTGAATAAAACTATTATTTCTGAAAGGCAAGTTATTTATGAAGATTTTGAGAACATAGCAGTATGTCAAATTCTTAATGCAAGAGGATGGTTACATTATGTTAAATTATCTATTCCTGCTTATGACTACTTAGTTCGAGAATTCTATAGTAATGCTAAGATCATTGGGGAAAGACAATTGTGGGTATTTGTACGAGGTATTATTTTTCAAGTTACACCGGCTACTATAGCTGAATTTTTTCAACCCATGCAACAACAGCCACAAAAGGATCTACCATACATACCAGTAGATGACAAATCTAACAGACAAATTCTGCAAGGATTAGAGACCACTGTCACCCAGCTTGGTAACAATATCATAGCTATCAGCGAACGTATGGAGGATTATGAACAAAACCAAGCAACAATCTTGAAGCTACTGAGAGAACAATTTGGAGGAGGGCCATCTACTTCTTAAAAACTGAAGATTGTACATAAAAACTCTACTATCTTTCACTCAGCTTTTTAATTATGCACTTGAAATTTAATTTATGTTTTGCACTTATTTGTTTTTGAACTTATTTGTTTTAAACTTGTTTGTTTTGAACTTTTTTGTGTTTTAAACTTCTTAGTTTTGAACTAATGTGTGTTTAAGTTTGTTTATATTAATTTTTAAACTCATGTTGTTAAGTTAAGAATTAATAACTCATATGATTCACAGCTAAATTAAAATTTTATTCTCATGCTTTGCAAGAATAATCTTAATCTGATCATGCGGGATTTTCATATTTTAGTTGTGTATTATCTTAATATTTTTGTTTAAACTTATTCTTAAAAGCACAATTAGATTTCTTTATTATTAAAATCTTGTGAAATATTATACTCTGTGCATATATAGTGGAGATGTAAAACCTATTGCAGATCTTGAACCAATCTTTCTTGAAGAGATATTCTACATCTACTCAAATCTAAATGTTCGATTTAGCAGTAAATTTTCCTTGAATAATCTTATTAATTTTGTTTTGAATAGCACTTATTAAATTGTATTATTAACATTATCCTTAAATGTCATGCAAAAATTATACAGATATACGATTTCTGGAAAATGATCATAGG
This sequence comes from Ilex paraguariensis, assembly GCA_963454935.2. Lineage (NCBI taxonomy): Eukaryota > Viridiplantae > Streptophyta > Magnoliopsida > Aquifoliales > Aquifoliaceae > Ilex > Ilex paraguariensis. The sequence continues at coordinate 751,804 of CAUOFW020006502.1, forward strand.
CCATCTTTGATTAAATCTTGAGCCTTGACCATTTCTTTTACAAAATTATATCCTTAGTCAACCATGATTAAGCTTGAAAGAAAATATATTCTTTTCTTATAACCCAAGAAATACCCGAGCTAGATAAAAAGATATTAAACTTACCTTTGCTATCTAATTTTTTTGCACCCTCTTCTAAATCAGCAGGATACGGAAAAACAGAAAAGCAAAATCAAGAGACAAGGCAAAAGAATGATCACAATTCAAAGAAAAGAAAAATCTGAAAAAGAAAAGCAAAAGAAAGAAAAAAGCCAAGAAAGTGAAAAATGGGAAAAATAGAAAAAAGAAACATGTGAAGTCCTAGAAAAATAGAATGAGGTGTGCCACAATGCTAAAAGATAGCATTTGAAATCTAATGATGTCGTTTCATAAACCTTTAACCCATGGCCACATTACAACCCTAATAAAGTCCTTTTTGATTCCTGAAATCATATATTTTTATTAGTTCTATCAATTCTAAAAAAGAAAATGTTAATAGTAAATTTAATATAGTGTTAATATTCTTTCATGAGATTATGTCAAATTCTACTTTATTCAACTTACCGCTCTTTTGATTACTACATATAAAATTATTTGTTTTGTTAACTATATTCCAAACACATGTAGCTTGTGAGAATAATCACTATAACAAGTGTATTCTTTTTGCTGAGTGTATTCTAGGGAAGGATTGACATCAAAACTACCATGAAAGAGAGTAACATTTCTCAAGTGATTTTTGAAAATAAAGAAATCATTAAACACACACACAAGTTTTTATAAAAATATATAGATAATATTACAACTAATATGTGTTACTCTTATAGTGACTAGAGAATGAAGTATCTTGACAAGACAGACAGAATATTGATTTAATTTTACTTATGAAAAATATGAATCATGAATTCCTAACTACTGAAGTTTGTAGGTAGCTTTACTCAAAACATTCACGAGACAAAACTCGTCCACTAGAAATCACCTAGGGTTTAAAGGCTTGTTGCATAGGCTAAATGGAATCGTGAAAAAATCTATGAAAATGATTTTATCTTTGTTTGTATGATAGTTTTTAAAATTTACTAGGGACTATTAAAGTCTGAGTTGGGGAGTGTGATTAAACTTAATTAATATATAAATTAGAGTAGTTAATAAAGTCAAATTAGTGTGATAAAATAACTAAAAACTAGAACTTAATGTCAATTAGGGTTTGTGGGGGAATTAGGATTTTATGTGTATTATGTTTAAAATTTTCAAGATTTAATGCAGAATTACTACACAATGCAAGGAGAAAAGTATGGAGGCTTGAAACTACAAAGACTAAAGTGTAATTTCAACAAGTGAATAGTCAGCAAACATGCAAGTGGGAATTCTAGCAAGCTCCAACCGTCTAGACAGTGGGAGTGTCGTCCGAACGGTCCACCAAAGTCGACTGACATCTATCTCTCCACCTCATGCTTTCCTCTTCTTATAAATAGTCATGCACTCTTCCATTTTCAGAAGGCCGAAAAAAACCAAGAGTCCAAGAGAAGTTTAGAGAGGGAAAAGAGAAAAAGAAAAAAAGAAAAGAGAAAAAGAGAAAGAGAATTTGCAACTCGATCTGGTCCGTCATACACTTCAATCCAAACTCTGTACTTCCACATTTCTGTTGTATCTTTCTATTTGGATAGTTGAACTGCCGTCACCTTTTTGACATAACTGAAAATAAAGGTGATTGTGTTTCAGTTGCTCCTTGTGAAAGACGTTTTAGAGTCTGTCTTTTAATTTCAGTTGTAATGAAAACTGCCTGCACTCCATGCTTGTCTGTAGCAATGGGGCATGAGTAGTTACTTATATCCTTCAATGAGAAGTAAACATATGTATATTACTGGTTAAATTCTGGAGATGCTGATGTTATATATATTTATATATCTATGTATTATATGCTTCATGCATGATACAATGATGTACATAATTTCGGTGTTGTGCCTAGAATTATGTCAACAGTGCATCATCAACCTACCGGTTAAACAACCACAGCATTCCTATCAGTATGGTTTATCCTTCACCGGAACGCTAAGGATGTTCTACTGATGCATGGTACAAAACCTAAATGATCCTCATGAATGGCTTGTCCTTCTGGATTATTAGGGTTATTTAATTACTATATATATAACTATCAGATTAATGACCTAAGTGATCCTCATGAATGGCTTGTCCTTCTAGATTACTAAGATCGTTTAACTGGTATAAATGATAATATTCTCAGTTGAATATTTACGGCATTCCTATCGGTATGGTTTATCCTCCACCGGAACGCTGAGGAAGTTTAACTTGTATATGTATCAAAGATGGAGCTAAGTGAATAATTCAAGTATTCCTCATGAATGGTTTGTCCTTTTGGATTACTCGAATTAGTCAATTCACACATCTATAACCAGCTAAACTAAGAAGTTGTTGTGTTATCACTTAATACCACCAGTTAACTTAAGAAGTGGCTGTGTTATGGTTTATTATGTACGCACCAACTATTATGAAGTCAATTGAATAATACAAGTATTCCTCATGAATGACTTGTCCTTCTGGTTTGCTTGGATTAATCAATTGTCATGGATACCACCAGCTAACCTAAGAGGTTGTTGTATGATGGTTTATTTACATCAGACCTACTAGTTGACTTGCCAATATCATGGAAGTTGATTGCTGTAAGGTAGAATTTTCACTATTTAACCAATATAACGCATATGAGATCCTTGAACTGAAGGATAATTTTTATTATTGTCTAAATCTATCTGCAACATAACTTTTTAATTAAACTAATTATCAATCTAAGCTCATATCACAAGCTATCACATGTTGTTCTGTCTAAGATAACAACTTTACTATTTTTATTTTATTTCCTAATCACACACACTCTTCGTGGGATCAATAATTTGACTTAAAACCAAAAAAATTACAATTTGACCACTTATACGTGGGTGTATAATATTAATTTGATCACAAAAAAGTGCGAATCAGCATAACCTAGAGGATCCATTATGAATTGCATTTTCTTGAGCTGATTGATTGTTGCTTGTTGAAATTGGCATGTGAACATTTCATATGCATCTAGGTTGGGGAGTAGCCTCTTGAGGAGATACCCTATTGAGCATGACTCACCCTTTATAGGGACAATATTTCAGGTGTGGGATATACGTCGGTGGACGGCTCTCAATCGGGCCCTCATAGTCGAAGAAAAGTTGAGATATAGCTTTCTAAACATGTTTCGTAAAACATTTATGTAATTTAGTTTTAGACTAGTGATATTGTGACGCCCCTAAAAACGGGGGTCCTTATTCAACCGTTGACCACCCATCAACCCACGGAAGTATCCGTGATTGTTGCACAACCTAACATTACGTCAAAAACATCCCCTTAACCGGGATCATCACCCACACGTGTAATCCGTGTACATTTTACCATTTGACCCAACCAAGGTCCAATATACCACAATTTAACTCATTTAATGTCCCTTTATATCCTTGGAACCAAAGAACCCATAGTCCAAAAGCATGGCAAAACAGTTTTAAAATTTCAAATTTTTGGAAGATATGTGACACCCCAAAATTCGGGAGTCCCGTTGATCGCCCATCGACCCGCGAAATGCCTGTGGATATCGTATAACTCGATACCACACCATTGTGTCCCATTTACTGGGATTCATAATTTAACAAAATCGGCAGAGTCTCCTTTGTACGGGAAAACTCTACCCAAAACACAACCTGTGCACCGTACCATCACATGACCCATCCGAGGTCCCATATACAAATATTGACCACACCGGGTTCAATTATCCATACTTTCACATCATGAGTTTATGCATTAAACATAGTTAATACAAGTTCAAAATTATAATTCCTTTACAAACATTACATGCCAAAACGTAGTTTTAACAAAAGTTTACAAAACAGTTATGGTTTCCCATATAGGGTGAGCCACATGTCGGCCCCTCTTCACCCTTGAGGCCCTGAATGAGAGTCCTCTACCGGTACGCACCCCACACCTGAAATATTTCCCATATAGGGTGAGCCAACGCCCAGTAGAATACTTCCTACAGAGGCTACTCCCCATCCTAATTGCATATGAAATGTGCACATGCAACAAGCCATCACAATATCCACTCCAACAATAATAGACAATTCAATGTTGGAAAATGATAATGTCATGCCATGCCATGAAATGAGATAAGACTCACTCATGCACCTAATCCCGAATCCACACCGACTCCCACCACACAATGCGATGCACTTGTATAATGAACCCGTCAATTGACGAAAATACATCCAATGACCGTTCGAAATAAAGTTATGCTTTTCTTGTAAAACCAAGTCATTAATGGATGTTACCCATTGAATGGGTGTTTTGTACAATAAAATCTTGTGTCTTTGTTGGGTAGCGGAGTTTTGGAATCACACCGCAGGTTCCGCAGACTAAATACACTTTTCTGGAATTTCACTGCCGAGAAGTGTATGAACCAAGTGGCTGGGTTTTTCACCCGAGGGAGAGTCTAGCCCTACTTGTTGTACCCGACACAAGTTTTCTCATGAATGCAACCGTGCGACTCAATAGGATGTTCTATCCCACTTTTTCGAGCCCACCACCAACCACCAAGGATGATGTTTGATCAACCATGCACCCACATACCCACACTCAAGCTTATGGATGTATTTNTATTCCATCCCACTTTTCCGAGCCCCCCACCAACCACCAAGGATGATGTTTGATCAACCATGCACCCACACACCCACACTCAAGCTTATGGATGTGTTTACCCCGTGCATATGCAATTCAATGCATCATTGCGAACTACTACCATGTTCAATATGTAATGAATGTCATATGAACAATATCAACATATCCCATGATCAATTATGTCCAAACATATAAATTCCATGATCATCATAATGCTAACATATCGTTAAGCATACATCAACATAACCTTCCAAGTTGTAAATCACATCATAAGCATATGATTTCACTTTACCACATTTTCCAAGCATGTTAATTTATCAAACACAACTTCAATCATTCAAGGTATTTTATCAAACACCTTCAAGACACCAATCATGTAATCACATAATTCACTCATATTCATCGTATAACTCAAGAAATCATATTAAGTGATTTCTACCGTTGACCACCCGTCAACCCATGGAAAGATCCATGAATGTCACATAAACCGACATCACGTCAATAATATCCCTTTTCTCTAGGATTTTAACTCACACGTGTAACCCGTGATCCTTTAATAATTTAAACCAATCGAGGTCTAACAAACCTCAATATATATCATTTGAAACCAAAGAACAGATAGTGATGAGTGCAAAATATTGCATATTTGAAGGCCTCATTACATGCATTTTAACTCAACTTTTGCATGTAAGTACTTAGAGTGAGCCAAAATTATGAATAATGTTGATATTTGGATGTTGCAAGTATTTATAGCATAAATCAAGTATTTTAGAACCTTGCAACTATCTTGGATGTGTGGTGAAGGTATGGCCACATTACATGAAGATTTAGAGGCTTAGAAGTTAAGAAATCAAAGAGGTATTGGTGTTTGGTAACAAAGGCACCAGCACTAGCTCCCTCTGGTGGAAGTACCTCTGTTTTTCTCCATTGTGACCATGATCCACTCCGCATCTGGAAAAGTTCAAAACACAAAAGTTGTAGATCTAGCTGTCTTCTGTATTGTGTCAAAATTGCAGCTCAATCCAACAGTTGGATCAAACGTTATGACGATTCTACGACAACTGGTCCGGAGCATAAAAGTGTACCAGCTTTTCTTCACCCAATTTCTATATCCATTACAAATCCTTTATTACAAGATTTATTTAGCACATTTAGGCACCCTTTTCTCACACTTAACATACACTAATGGTGCATTCAACAAGATAATTTATCTCAAGTCATGCCACCCATCCTCAATACCCCTTTTTAACTAAACCATCAATTTCAAACTAGAAATTGATTATATCATTTCTACACCAACTCCATAACCATAGACAAGTGAGTTACATAGTTCCATATGCCTACCATTTTTCCATCCAACCAACTATGGTAGGAAATTTTAAAATACACAAAACAATCCATGTAATCCCAATTTTTCAAGAGTTCACACTAATAGCTTCCACATATCAAATGTGAGCTAAAACTTGGTTTTTCTTCCTTCTCTTTTAATCTTCCTCACTTTAGGTTTCCAACAAGCAAGAACGCACACACATACACTGATGTATGAGTTAAACACACTCACTTTACTACATATTAAAGCACACATAACTTCCATCCAAGAAATTATACAAGTACTTCCACATAGCAAAACAAAGTAGGACTTGAATCAAACTCATTCTACACCTACTTCCTCAAGGCATAAAATAACATTTGCTATTTAATCACAATTCACAACACACATGTTATACATAGCTCATGCTACTAACACATTCAATTTTCAAGGGATTTCACAAGTGATTTCCACATATCACATACAATTAGAAATTGACCTAAGCTATTTCTACACCCTTTTTCATTCCCATTTTATCTATTTCACATGCATAGGTGAGTGATATATATAAATACTCTTTAATAACCTACACATTTCACATACACTATATGTAGAAAATGAACCAAGGTAGGAAAACCCCTACCTCTTTAAAGTGTGGAGACTTCAAAAACACCAAAACAAGCCCCAAGTTCTTGATTTTCTAAAAATTTGCCTTTGAATCTTTGGTGAAAATTGTTATTTTTGGTACCCATGCGTAGCCCTCGTCGCGTAGATCGACTTTAATTCTTGGCCCGACGAATTCCGACCGATGGAACTACGAGAATCGGCGGAAGAAAACTTGAAAACTCTCTTTCTCTTTTCTCTTCCTCCAACGTCTGAAACCAACTAGCAAATGGGTAGGAAATATCTGATTTTTCAGATATTTCACCATATTTATACTTTTACTTCCGCAGTCCACATCGTCCCGCTCGTTTATCACTTTCGGGTCCGTTTTTCTCCCCGAAACGATTCATTTTAATCCAGTTTAAGTCCAAATTAATTTTATTGGAACTTTAATGCAATTATAAAGAAATTTTAAAAAACGCCATTTTTGGGGGACCTTTAAAAGTCCAATCGTCACCCAAATTGTCTCGAAATACGTGTAAATTCTGACTATCTCAAAATTCGACGAAATTTGACAGGACAGCTCGATTTCGCGATGCGAATTCAATGGTGAAGTTCATTGTTCCATTTGAGCTCTATAAAATATTCATTTTAAATCTTCATAATAGTGGCAAATTACTATTTTGCCCTTTGTCGAAAAAAGTTCAAATTTTCCCGAATTTTACAAGATATATCAGTAGGGCATACCGGAAGGATGAGCTTACTGGAAAATTCCTATCGGTAGGGTATACCGGTAAGGTTTGCCAACTGGACAAAGTTGTAGTGGTAAGTTTATCCAGTTTTGTCTGTTTCACCTGTTTTTTATTCCCAACCCATTTCAATCTATTTCACCACCATCCAAAACATGCTTAATGAGATTTTTTTCATATAAAACAAGATCCCTAGAACTTCTATTACATTAAATTCCATGAATTACATGCCCAAAATATAATTTTCACAAAAATTACACAAAATGTGTTATAAAGGCCACAAGTCGGGCCTCTTCATCTTTGGGGCTCGAAATGAGAGTCCTCTGCCGGTGTGAACCCTGCACCTAAAATATTTTCCCACAAAGGGTGAGCCACGCCCAGTAGAGTATTTCCTACAGAGGCTACTACCCAACTTAATTGCATATGCAATGCTCACATGCGAAATTTAGCAGGCAATAATCATTCCAACCAAGATTTAAGCAAGTCTATGTTGGAATCTAACATGTTATGCCATGATATGAGATGGTACCCACTCATGTAACTCAACCCGAGCCCTTGCTGGCTCCTTTCCCCCATGCAATGCCATGAGTATAAAACCACGCTTTTAAAGCCCCCACCATTGGTGTTACACACCTAATGACTATTTAAAAATCTCGGGGTCTTTCTTGGGGTGGGTATTTATGGACTTACATCAACGGCACCCAATCAACACGGAATTCATGGACTTTTACCAACGGTATCGCGTATACCGACACACTTTATGGGCTCTTATACCAACGAAGTGCGTATCCAATCATCGGGTCTCTCACCCTAAGGATAATCTAGCCTTTCATACTAACCCCGACCCAATTCTTTTTCCATGCTACTGTGCGACTGAGCCGAACCTTCGATCCAGCTTTCCCGAGCCCACCCATCATCCACCTACATGGTGTTTGATGTTAACCATGCACTCACACCCACAAATTTTGATGCCTCCGTGCATGTATAATGTAATACACCATTGCAATATCAATGTCATGCCCCATATGTAACGAATGTCATATGAGCAAATTTAACTACATATATACATGTTCCATAGCCAATTATATCATTTACATATAATCACCAAACTTCATCACAATGTTAATATATCAATAAACATATATCAACATTTCATATCTAACAACCATTCACAAGCATGTTATCACATACTATATGCTAATGACACACTTCATTCACCAAGGCATAATTTAAACATATAGCATGCCCACAAATACCAATTTCCATGGAATTTCACAAGTAATTACCACATTTCAATTCTAAGCTAGGAATTTATTCTAAACCATTTCAATACCCATTTTCAATACCCATTTCATCAATTTCATAAACATAGGCAAGTGTTAAGTCTCTAACAACCTACACCCTAGATTAGAAAATGAACCAAAGTAGGAAGGAACCCTACCTCTTGGAGCGTGAAACGACATTGGGAAGCTTTAAGAATTTAGCCCGAGCTCAAATCCAAGCCATCCCAAAATTTTGTCTTCCAAACCTTCGGTGAAAGCCTTCTTTTTAGTATGGTTGCGTAGCCCCCGACGTGACGAACGACTTTCTTTCTTGGTCTGAGTGGATTTGAGCAGCACAAAGGCCGTAGATCGTAAAGAGAAATGGAGAAACCCTCACTTTTTCCCTCTCTTCTTCTATCGGGTAACAAATGAACGATTTGGGGAAGAAAATCTGATTTTCTTCCCCTTTTTATAGTCCCCTAATGCTTGGTTCACAATTCGCCACGCAGCCCTCTTTTCTCGGGTCTGTTTTTACCCCGAAACAATTAAATTTCGTCCTGGTTCAAATTCAAATTATTTTTCAAAATTTGAAATTTTATTAAAAATTTTATTTTTGGGTCACCCGAGACTCGACCGTCTCGTAAAACATGAAATATCTGCCTATCTCGAAATTCGACGAAAATTGACGGGGTAGCTAGATTTCGCGAGACGAATCCAATTGTACATCCATCCTCGAACAGGAACGGATAGTTGGTACGTATGGTATTTTCACACTCCTATGTCGCCTCCTCCATACCACGGTGCTGGCACATCACCTTCACTAGCCTCACAGTCTTGCCTTGCAAAACCTGCTCTTGGCTATCCATGATATGCACTGGTCCCTCCTCGAAGGTCTCATCTGCATCAACAATCAACTCACCCCAATCCACCACATGTGTTGGATTTGTAGTATATTTCTGGAGCATAGAGGCATAGAACATCACGTGAACACCCGATAAACTTGGCGGTAACACCAATCTTAAGCCACTGTACCCACCCTCTTGAGTACCTCAAAGGGCCCGATAAACCTCGTCGACAACTTTCCCTATTTTTCAAATTTGACCAATCCACTCTTTGGCATCACATTCAAGAAGACGTGATCTCCCACCTCAAATTCCAGAGGTTGCCGCCGTCTATCGACGTAGCTCCTCTACCGGCTTTAAGACGTAAGAAGACATTTTTGTATCAAGTCCACCTTCTCCGAGGTGTCCCTAACCAATTCTGGACCCGTAGAGGGTCTCTTTCCCACCTCCCTCTAACAAACCATAGAACGACAAGGCCTACCATATAGTGTCTCATAGGGTGCCATCTGAATGTTCACCTGATAACTATTGTTGTACGCGAACTCCACTAAGGGTAGGTGCTCTTCCCAACTATCCTTGAGATCTAGGACGCATGCCCATAGCATGTCCTCTAATATCTGGATGGTCCTCTCCGACTGATTAATCCATTTAAGGAAAAAAAGTTGTGCTCATCATTAACTATGTCCCTAGGGCCCATTGGAAACTCTCCCAAAAGTGAGCCGTAAACTTGGGATCTCGATTCGATACTATAGATTCAGGTACCCTATGCAACCGAACAATTTCTCGTATGTATAATCGACAAAATTCCTCCAGTGTGAAGGTCATCTGCAATGCCAAAAATTGTGCCGACTTTGTAAGTCGGTCCACTATCACCCACACCGCGTCATGTCCCCGCAATGTCCATGGCAAGTGGGTCACAAAATCCTTCGTGACATGCTTCCACTTTCTGTCAGCCACCTCCAAGGGCTAGAGCAACCCCACCGGTCTTGGTGTTTTGCCATGACCTGTTGACACATGAGCCATTGTCTGACAAAGTTCCTAACATGTCTCTTCATTCTGCTCCAATAATACTGGCGACGAATATCATGGTACATCTTCGTTCGACCTGGATGTACAGCAAATCGAGAGTAATAGAACTCCCTAAGGATATCTTTTCTCAGATCCGCTAACTAGGAAACCACAACCCTTTCCCTATACTGAAGACTGTCATCCGAGTGAATGGCCCAGCGCTCGTTACCGGTACCTGCCTTCACTCGATCCCTGATGGATAATAACTCTGGGTCCTATCCTTGGGACTCGATCACTCTGCTCAGTAGGAAGGGCGTAGCCACCAAGCTCCCTACAACACCCCTAGCTTGTCCCCGATAATGTAGCCCAAATTGTCGCATAGTCTCGAGCATCCGTCACTCCCAGGAAGCCACACTAGCCAAGACTCCCCGTGACTTCTGGCTGAGTGCATCAGCCACCACATTTGCCTTACCGGGATTGTAATGCAAAGTGAAGTCGTAGTCCTCCAAATACTCCATCCACCTGCGTAGCCTCATATTAAGGTCCTGCTATGTAAAGATGTACTTCAGACTCTTGTGGTCTGAAAACACTTCAAATTGCTTACCATATAAGTAGTGGCGCCTTCAAGGCAAAGACAATGGCCACCAACTCCATGTCGTGCATGGGGTAGTTCTGCTCGTGGTTCTTTAATTGTCGAGAACCATAAGTTACCACCTCCCGGACTGCATCAAAACACATCCAAGTCCGTCTCTAGAGACATCACAAAACTCCGTATACATCTATCCCCTCTCTAGAACTATCAAAATAGGAGCTGAGATAAGCCTCATCTTCAACTCCTGAAATGCCTTCTCACACGAGTTAATCTCGTCATAGGCTCAGCTAGTCGGGAGAAGTCCTCGATGAATATCCGGTAATATCCTGCCAATCCTAAAAAACTACGTATCTCGAAGACTGACTTCGGTTTCTCCCAATTTATGGCCGCCTCAACCTTTTTTGGGTCCATGCTTACACCCGAAGCTGACACCACGTGTCCCAAAATTTTTACCTCTGTAAGCCAAAATTCACATTTGCCGAACTTGGCGTATAACTAGTGGTATCTCAAAGTCTGGAGAACAACCCTTAAGTGACCTTCATGCTCCTCTTCAGACTTGGAGTAGATCAGGATGTTGTCAACAAAAACCACAATGAACTGATCTAAATAGGGTTGGAACACCCTATGCATGAGATCCATGAATGTCGTTGGGGCATTCGTCAATCCAAAGGGCATCACGGTGAACTCAAAATGCCTATACCGCGTCCTAAACGCTGTCTTAGGGATATCTGCCTCCCTGATTCTCAAATAATGGTATGAATGAATGCAACTATGAATGAATGAGAGGTATCAAACTTTAAGCCCAGATCCCTCACACATGATGCAACTATGAATGAATGCGATGTACCAGAGTCAAATAACACTCTAGCCCATAAGCGAGAGAGTAGAAATGTACCCTGAATGACCAACTGATCCAAGGAGGCTAGTCCCCGAAAACGCTCCGCGCGTAGGTTCGTTTGTCGTTGGGGCTTACAGCGTAGACATTCCCCTTGGTCCCCGAAGTCCCGAGCTATATGCCTTATCCTTGACCTTGACCCATGCCCTGGCCCATCTATCCTGATTGCGGAGTCCCCGCTCGTGAAGTGGTAGGGGCCTAAGTAGCACCCTGGAATTGATGCTAGCTTCCCTAGCCCATAGTGCGATAGGGAGGAACAAAATAAGTCTGTGCATGCCCACCACCGACTGGGACTGAGACGCCCTACAACTTTGGGACCCCTGCCTCTGAGGGCAATCTCTCTTCATGTGACCCAGCTGGTGGCAATGGAAAAAAGTTCTCTAACCTGCCTGATATGTTGTCCTCAGGTTTCCCCCACCTTGGGAGGATCGACCTTGGCCTTGGCCCTGATAGCCATGGCCTTGTTCTTGTTGTCCCTGTGGAGTGTCAGTTCTTTGTCTCTTCCCCAAGCTAGAAGAAGAGGATTGACCCTCCTTCTTCTTATCCTTAGCACTCGACTCCCGGATGCTTCTTAATCATCAACCTCCCTCTCAATGGTCATAGCTGTCTCGACCATCGAGTCCAAGTCTTGTAAACATAGACCCATAATTTTTCCCTGGATGGAGAATTTCAAACCATCCTCGAACTTCGTCACCTTGGTCATATCCATGCCCACCTAATCATCGACAAAACAAGATAATTCAATGAATTTAGCTATGTACTCCATCACTGCCATCGTCCCTTGCTTCAAGTCTAAGAATTCTCGGCCTTTGCATGTGTTGCGGCCGTTGGGAAGTACTTGCCCATGAAGAGCTCCCAGAACTCTCCCTATGTCATTAACTTTAAATTCCTTGAGTTTTTACCCAATCCCATCACAATTGGGCTTCTCTCTCTAGCTGGAATGCAGCTAGCCTTATTTTCGTGGCATCGGAGGTGATCTCCATTGCCTCTAAGATTTTGTCGACTTGTTAGAACCAATGGTTGGCCACCATTGGATCTGCCCCTCCCTTAAATATCGGAGGCTTGTGTGCCTTCAACCTTTGGAGGTTACTCATGCCTCCTTGCCCTACATTTGCACTATCCTGTGCAATGGTAGCAGCCGCAATACCAATACCCTCTATGAAGGCTTGTTGATCAAAGGTTAGTGGTGGTTGATTATTGTTTCGCCCATCGCCTCGGCGTCCTCTTCCTTTACTTTACATCTACACACATGTTAGATAACAATAGAGCACCAATTTAGTATCCCAAAGTAGGGACCAAATTTTAAACTTTGAGATTCATCTCCTTCTCCCCTTAGTAGAGCTTATGCCACCCACTAGTAGACCTTTACACCTGCAACTATCTCGTTCCCTTGTTTTTTGACCCCCAAGGTTATGTTTTCTAACCATAGTATCCCTTTTCCATATACATTTTACGTTGTATATCATGCACATAACATATAACACATAACATGTATCGTATTAAAACACATAGCATAAAATGCACAATGAATGCAATGGTCTAGACCCATGCCCCATCAAGCCCTAGGTAATTTGTATACCTAGGCTCTAATACTAAGCTGTGACGCCCCTAAAATTGGGGGTCCTTATTCAACCGTTGACCACCCATCAACCCGCGGAAGTACCCATGATTGTCGCACAACCCGACGTCACGTTAAAAGCAACCCCTTAACTGGGATCATCACCCACACATGTAATCCATTTACATTTTATCATTTGACCCAACCAAGGTCCAATATACCATAATTTAACTCATTTAATGTCCTTTTATATCCTTGGAATCAAAGAACCTATAGTCCAAAAGCATGGCAAAACAGTTTTAAAATTTCAAATTTTTGGAAGATGTACTGGTAGGGTATACCGGTAGGATGAGCTTACTGAAAAATTCCTACCCATAGGGTTTGCCTACTCGACAAAGTTGTACCGATAGGCTTTGTCCAGTTTTTCCTGTTTCACCTGTTTTTGATTCCCAACCCATTTGAATCCATTTCACCGCCATCCAAAACATGCTTAATGAGATTTTTTTCATATAAAACAAGATGCCTAGAACTTTTATTACATTCAATTCCATGAATTACATGCCCAAAATATAATTTTCACAAAAATTACACAAAATGTGCTATAAAGGCCATAAGTCGGCCCTCTTTATCTTTGTGGCTTGAAATGAGAGTCCTATGCCGGTGTGAACCCCACACTTGAAATATTTTCCCGTATAGGGTGAGCCACGCCCAGTAGAGTATTTCCTAGAGAGGCTACTCCCCCAACCTAAGTGCATACGCAATGCTCATATTCAAAATTTAGCAAGCAATAACCATTCCAACCAAGATTTAAGCAAGTCTATGTTGGAATCTAATATGTCATGCCATGATATGAGATGGTACCCACTCATGCAACTCAACCCGAGTCCTCACTACCTCCTTTCCCCCATGCAATGCCATGAGTATAAAACTAAGCTTTTCAAGCCCCTGCCAATGGTGTTATAGACCCAATGACTATTTAAAAATCTCGGGGTTTTTCTTGGGGTGGGTATTTATGGACTTATACCAACAGCACCCAACAAACACGGAATTTATGGACTTCCACCAACGATTTTGCGTACACCGACACACTTTATGGGCTCTTATACCAACGGAGTGCCTATCCAATCACCGGGCCTCTCACCTGAGGGATAGTCTAGCCCTTCTTGCTAACCCCGACCCAATTCTTTCTCCATGCTAGCGTGCGACTAAGCCGGATCTTCGATCCAACATTCCCGAGCCCACTCATCATCCACCTACGTGGTGTTTGACGTCAACTATGCACTCCCACCCATAAATTTTGATGCCTCCATGCATATGCAATATAATACACCATTGCAATATCAATGTCATGCCCTATATGTAATGAATGTCATATGAGCAAATTTAACTATATATATACATGTTCCATGACCAATTATATCATTTGCATATAATCACCAAACTTCATCACAATGTTAATATATCAATAAACATATATCAACATTTCATATCTAACAACCATTCACAAGCATGTTATCATATAATATATGCCAATAACACACTTCATTCACCAAGGCATAATTTAAACATATAACATGCCCACAAATACCAATTTTCATGGAATTTCACAAGTAATTACCACATTTCAATTCCAAGCTAGGAATTTATTCTAAACCATTTCTATATCCATTTTTATTCCCATTTTCAGTACCCATTTCATCAATTTCACAAACATAGGTAAGTGTTAAGTCACTAACAACCTACCCATTTCACATAACACCCTAGGTTAGAAAATGAACCAAAGTAGGAAGGAACTCTACCTCTTGGAGTGTGAAACGACGTTGGAAAGCTTCAAGAATTTAACCTGATCTTAAATCCAAGCCCTCCCAAAATTTTTACTTCGAAGCCTTCGTTTTTTGTATGGTTGCATAGCCCCTAATGCGAGGAACAATTTTCCTTCTTGGTCTGAGTGGATTCGAGCACCACAAGGTCGTCGATCGTAGAGAGAAGTGGAGAAACCCTCACTTTTTCCCTCTCTTCTTCTATCGGGTAACAAATGAACGATTTGGGGAAGAAAATCTCCCTTTTTATAGTCCCCCAATGCTTGGTCCATAATTTGCCACACGACCCTCTTTTTTTCAGGTCCGTTTTCACCCAAAAATGATTAAATTTTGTCCTGATTCAAGTTCAAAATATTTTTATTTTAACTTGCCTTAAATTATTTTCCAAATTTTAAAATTTTATTAAAAATTTCGTTTTTGGATCACCCGAAACTCAATCGTCTCGTAAAACGCAAAAAATTCAACTATATCGGAATTCGATGAGAATTGACAAGGTTGCTAAATTTCATGAGAAAAATCCAACAGTTACGTCCATTTTGTCATCTAAGATCTAGAAAAATTCTGATTTTCAACCAGTATCATAATAAAAAATTACTATTTTGCCCTTTTTATAAAAAGTTTAAATTTAACCGGATTTTACAGATATTGTAAATGATTGTAATATGAACTCATATGAACTATATTTTACTTAAAATTGATGTTATGAGTTTGGTATGATATTCTATAAGTTTGGAATGGATTGAAATTGAAAAAGGAAGGAATAGTAGGAAAACTGGTAAGACCTACTGGTAGACGACGAGTTTTTCTACCGGTAGAACTTTTCTAATAGGCTAAACCTACCGGTAGAACTTCAATTTTTGTGGTATAACTTTTCCAAAAGATTTTCCTACCGGTATAACATGGTTATCTTCTATCGGTAGGTTTTCCAGAAATTTCAACTTCTAAGAATGCTTTTGTTATGCATTCGGGTCTTCGGTTCTTTTGTTCAAATGGTACAAATGGACATTAAATGAGAGTAAGTTGTTGTATATTGGACCTTGGATGGGTCAAGTGAGTGAATGGTATATAGGTTTTGCATTTGGGAGTGCCTAGTGCAAGGGAGACTCTACTCAAACTTCGTGTTATTGTGATCTCTGTAAAAGGGATGTTGTGTTGTGGTGTCGAGTTATACGACATTCAAGGGGATTTTCTCGAGTTGATGGGTGATCAATGAGTTGACAAAATATCCCTGATTTTAGGGGCATCACAGACTACACACTCATGACTGAATTAAAATTTAAAGCAATTAAATAAAGCATCATTGTAAATGAAAGAAAAAAGACAAAATTAAAATTGAAAGAAAAGTAAATACCTTTTATTGAAATCGCGATAAACATAAATTGTTTGTAGAAATGAATCAAAAGTTATTACTTTCCAAAAATTTAATACTTGAATTGAACAAAAGCTTATAAAGCAAAACAATAGAAGAAAATCTAAAAACCTTAGGAAAGAGAAAAGTAAAGATAGTGAATTGAACGATGGAATTGGAGCCCCATTCTCTCTTACTAGACTTGGGTATTTATAGAAGGTATTGTGCTAAAAATACTCCTTTCTATCCACCAATCATGGCAGTTGAAATATTTAGTAGATTGCTTTCTTAGAAGTCTCAATTATTGATTTTATAGGAACCTACTAGTAGGAAGCAGAAAACAGCCTACCAGTAAGACTATTCACTATAATCTTCCTATTGGTAGAACCTTTCTCTGTCTTCAACCTATCTATAGAAAGTACAAACCTACCGGTAGAACAACTTTTTGTTTTGAACTAACCAGTAGGATTGAACTCCTATGGGTAGAACCAACTGTTGGCCTTCATTGTACCGGTAGAAGACCTTATGGTAGAAAGGGGGATACTTGAAATTTAAAATAAGTTCAAACTAGAGGGGGAAAGAAGTACTTTGTGACCTTTATTGATGATTAAGTAAGATAATGTTATGTGTATCTGCTAAGAAACAATGATGAAGGCTTCAAAATGTTTATGTTAGATCACATTTTGTAATTGACTAATTTTGTGGAGTCCGTTGTAAATCTCAAATTTTTTCATGGTCATGATGCTATCAAATTGAAGATCTGAAAGCATAATTGAAGGGAGCAGATCAAGTGTTAAAGCAACATCTTTCAACCTCTATATGCACTTTCATGCGTAGGACAAGATAATGACCTAGACATCTACGATGAACACTTAGTTATTTTTAACTTAGGTTGATTAGGATGATAATGGAATAGGAAACAATCTGAGTGTGATAACCCACACCAAAATAAAAATAATTAAACACATGATGAAATCAAATGGATAAATTTTTAGCCTTTTCATTAGATAGAGTCTCGATTATAGTGTGGAATCAAAGTGATTGGAGTGGACTAATTAATTATATATAACTCCTTTAATTTCTCCTTGACTAGCCGATAATATGTAGATAAATGGAATGAGAAATTTTAGGTCCACAACATATTTTATTGTATTAAATGAGGTTTGTAGTTAGTGGGGCCGTATTGAACAGTTGATGTACTATAATATAGAAGAAGGAAATTTCTTGGAGAAACTCGTTTGATATGAAGATCAAGCTGTGAGATCATGTTAGATTTTTATACGATTCAAGGATCTTTTTTCATGATCTTATGATCTTTGCATCTATTGGCTTCAATATTGAAAGTAAGTGGTTTATCTCATAATATGTCTCCATTCGTAACTCTATTTGCAAAGAGTCCTTTTACTGTTCTGTTCATTGTATTTTGATCCAGTGTTTAACCATTGATTTATTATGTTCGTTTGGGTTTTTGTTTGATGGGTCTTTGTATTTGTTGTGCAAAAATATTTTTTTTGGTAAAGTGCTTGGTACTTATTAGCACATGCATTAGGTGCACTCGGTGGCATGTTTTTGGTATTGAGATGTGATTGTGGCCCCGAGGGGTGTGTGATAGAATGAGATGTACCAAGTAGCACCTAGTATATAGCTGAGACGAACCAAATACAAAGCCTCGAATGATTTGAATTGAATCGTGGGGTTTTGTATGATTTTATGAAAGGATTTGTGTTAAATGCTCAGTTTATTTTTTGATTTTGTGGTTGATTGTTGGATTTTTGTATGACCTTGTTATTCCACTTATTATGTTGTAAATTGCTTACTGGGCCTCCCAAGCTCATCCCCATTTACCTCTCTCTGGTGCAGGTTCGATATGTGATGAAAGACACTAGAGAATAAAATCAATTGAGGATTAGTTGTTCATTTTTCTGTAATGGTTTCAATAGTTGGCAATTTCAACAGATGTAATTATTTTTAATATTTGGAGATCAATTTTGAGGTTTTAGTGTTATGTAATAGATGAGATTGATGGATTTTAGTTTGTGCATTAGACCAAGGGAATTGGGTTCGGGCCATGACACCGAATATGGATCTTAGGTGATTTTAGAATAAAAGGTTTTCTAAACCATTTATTAGTTAAATGGATTGATGCACTATTGGACCCCTTTTGAGCAACACCATTTATTACATCAGAGGACAAGTTTTTTGATTGGTTTTGTACTTTAAAAGGAATTATTTGGGAAAAGGCCATGGGGGAGTTGCACAGAGCTCGGTCAAGCAATCTGTCATGGTCGCTCAAGAGGTGTTGCTCATGGACAAGATGAAAATGTGATTTTCATTCCAGTGCCAACCACCCGAATGGGTATTTCTTTCCATCCAAACTGTCTCATAATTGTCTCTCACGAGACAGTTTTAATTTGGTGGGCAAGGGGTAATGTGTAATATGGTGATAAAATGGGGCTCCATTCATTGGACTAGAGTCTCATTTCAGGACCTTGGTCTTCACTGTGTTGAGTAAATATTTGATGTGGTCTATCACTCTCCTAAACTTGTAGTTAAAAGATTTATCTGCTTTCTGGTGGTAAGGGGTCTCATTTGCTTATCTCTCATTTCATTCTCATGATTATGTTCAGTTTCCACTAAGTGGGATACATGTCTAGAGGTTAACCAACAAGCATCTGAATGATCTGTAAAGTTTATTCTGCCAATCCCTCCATTGTTTGTTTCATTTTATCATAATTTCTCTCCAAATTGAGCATTCTCTAATCCTTTTCTCACTTGTTAGTCTGGGTGGGATATCTATCATGATTGTCTCCTTCTAGCAGCTCTAGAAAATGTGTGAGATCCTGGTGTCCCATATCGGTTAGGGAGGGGAAAGTGACTGGGTTTATTAGTAAGCCCTTGCCTTACATGACATAAGACCTTTTCCTAGGGATAATGGGAGGAACAAAGTCGTGAAGGCCAGTGGGTCCAAAGCGGACAATATTATGTCATGTGGAGGGTGGGGTGTTACAAGTTGGTATCAGAGCCGACTTTTGTCTAGATCGAGTGTGGGCCCTTGACGTGCTCGGGTGTAGTGGGCGGGCAGGTAGCTGGCGAGCTGCTACACGGGGACGTGCAGCTCTAAGGGGGTGGATTGTGAGATCCTAGTGTCCCACATCGGTTAGGGAGGGGAAAGTAATTGGGATTATTAGTAAGGCCCTTACCTTACATGGCATAAGACATTTTCCCAGGGATACTGGGAGGAACAAAGCTGTGAGGGCCAGTGGGTCCAAAGTGGACAATATTATACCATGTGGAGGGTGGGGTGTTACAAAATGCATCTCTACGGATGTTGTCTCTTGTGGCCTCAATCAGCGTAGTTGTCACCATTCAGAGTTAACAAATCGATGATGTTGAGAGAATGAAAAGAATTTACGGTGGTAAACTGTTGATGCATTTTTTGAATAATAACTCTAAACTAGCTCCTCGGACCACCTATCACTTGAAAAATAAGTCAGAGACCACACACCTCATTAATTTTCCTCATCTCCAATGTCTCTAACTTTTGAGACAAGGTGGCCATCTTGGCCCTTAAATCGTCCTATTCTTTTAAGACAAATTTTCTCCCCTACGAAGTGATGGATCTTGACTCTACTTGGGTTGATGAGGCTGAATACTACATCTGGGCACTCTCAGCTAAGTTGTCAAAGTGATCAAAATCTTCATTGGCGCTTTTTCCTTGAAACTCTCCCTGAGACATCTTCTCAACAGACTAACGCACAAAAGTGGGGAGAGTGTCTTAGAAAAACCCTACTAACCTCCAAGTTTCAAATGCATGATGGAGGCAAGTTTGGAGTAGATCCTAAAATCTCTTCCAACATTCGTAAAAGGTTTCTCTATTTTACTGAAAAATTCATAATTTGATGTTTTAAAGCATTGGTAAGGTGAAGGGGATTTTTTTTTTTTTTTTTGCAAAACTTGCCAACTTGGGATGGATAGTGGCTTCAAGGAATTAAGCCACAACTTAGCTTTATCCTTTAATGACAAAGGGAAAAAATTTAGTCGGGCTATGCCATAATTGTCTTGAAAGGTCCCATAAACATCCTCAAATTCTTTTATATGTAGGTATGAGTTTTCAAACTCAAGCTTGTGAAACTAGGGTGTTAATTGTATCAAGCCTGGTTTGACAATAAAGTTGTGAATTTTCATAAGAGTGACACAACAAGATAGAAAACTACTTCGAGAGGCATGTAAGTAATCCCTCAGGGGTTCTGCCCCTACTGATTAATCTCGATCTCTCGTTCACTCATCTCAATACCAGTGCGGCTTAGGTCAAAGTTAAGGAAGGAGGCTAACTTGTTAGTAGAAGGACTAGATGATCCGATTGACTCGATTGACGCTTTGAATGGAGACTCAGCTTGGTTTGGATCATAGACATGCAATGCTTGACAAAATAATAAAAAACTACAAAAAATCTAACCTAAAAACAAGAAAAAGTATAATGAAATTTAAAGAATCTAAGAAACAAATAAAAGATGAAGTGAAGTTACCCGAAAAGAGTTCTCCAAGTAATATGCTGGTGAAGGCAGATTCTTCCCTCTTCTTCTTATGAAATTGCTCCTTTCTGATCCTCAGCAACAGTACTAAAAACTTGCTTGATTCCCAAATGTCACACCCAAGTGCAAGCGATCAAGAAGTAGTAGGTATACTTGGTGATGTCTAAGGTCAAAACACAAGGATTAAAAAAGATTTAAGAAATCAAATAAAGCAATAACAAATTTGAATTAGGCAAAAGTTGAATAGATGGGTAAACAATTGTCAATAAATTTGAAGGAAATAATTATGTGGAAGAATGAACCTTTAGCTTTGAGATCTAGATTTGTTCATGTTCATTAGATAATTATATTTATTCAATTCGTAATTATCTCAATTGATTTCCAAATCAATGCAGTGAATCGAAAAATTTAACTTTAAAACCCAATTAGTGTGATTATTATGAAAGTAAGAATTGACTAATTATTTTCATAAAATTGTAGGGAATTATAAGCATTGAATATACTAAGAACACAATCTTGTTGATAGACAATTAAACTCAAGAAAATAATTGTATAAATATAATATATGAATAAACAAATACAAATACATACGCTAGGCTAAAGAGTAGAAAGATAACTACTCATTAGCCATAGGTAGATCTCTAAAACAAATAAAGAACGATGTAAAAGCTGGGATCCCCAATTGATTAAAGAGGTCCTATACGTAGTAGCGGACCTAGGGTTGATTTGGGACAAGTCCTTGCTTAAAAAAAGTGTATTTAGGTCAAATCTAGCACATCAGGTCCCAGGGGCGCATCCTGACGTTAAAATCACATCCCAATGATACAAACTTACTAGACCAATCATCCGAACGGTTCAAACTCTCTGCCAAAATTCTACTGTTGTATCCAGACGGCCTATGTGTGTCTGGACAGAATCCTCGAATCATCAAAGTTGCGTTTATACGGACCTGTTTTTCTGGAATTGTGCACCCATCTTCATATTTTATCACACTATTTTAGTGTTCAAATAATACAAAAACATTGCTCAAAAATCTTAAATCCTTATCAAACATTCCCTATTCAACTATGACTTTTCCTCTAGCTTTGTCCAATATTACTCTAAACAACTCAATTATCTACAAAATAAATCAACCAACTAGAACAAGTACCAAGTTAAAAAAATTAGGGAATCTAATACATTTAATATCAAATAATGTGCAATCAATCAACTATTAAATATAATAAAATAGTACTTTTTATTGTTAATCATGACCTAATTTGTTTCCCCCCAAGCTGTATTTATTGGCGTACCCTTTTCTGCTGGTTAGGAGCATGAGACTCTTCCTGGGAGTGGAGTCTTGGCTCCCCTATTTGTTGGTCAGGAGGATAAGACTCCTTCTGGTAGAGGATTCTTTTGCCCCCTTATCTCCTAGCAGAAGTGGTGTTAGCTGCCTTTTATAAGTAGAGATCTATCCTCATCTTGTTTGATTTTCAATTATTCATAATCCTTCAATCTTATCATTTGTCGAGACTGAACCATGTGGGACAGAGCTGATTACCAGGTCAAGTCTAGTTCAGAGCTCTTCCTTTTGATACTAAAGGTTCACAACTCTTCCAGTAGAGCTCTTATGCAAGTCTTTTTGTTACACAGTTGATACCAAGGCAAATATTTGCAGAGCTGATTTTTTTGTCATCGGTTTCCCCTAATTAGCTTTGATCAACGTGAATGACACATGACTTTTTTTCATCCCAATGAACAAATTCGTGGAGTTGATTTTTTCATCACCATTTTTATTTACAAGAGATTTCAATGAGTCTCTAAAAGGCATCTTAAGAAGTAATTGCATACTCAAACTAGTCAATGGTCAACTTAAATATAAATACTTTAGAAGTACACCTTTCTATGAACTTAAGCATCTAGAACAATTTTTTCTTAACATGTTGATTATTCATCAATAGGTTTACTTTCTAAATCCAATTTGGTATATTATCATTTCAAGGGCTATCCTAGATAAAGTTCCTTCATATAAGCACGAATGCTTCTTTTAGAGTGTGTATTCATAGAGGATACCCTATCGATTACAGTATTTCTTGAATACCCAAAAAGACATATAAGATATGCATTAAACCCATCCAATAATTGATGAAATAATTTTTTTTTAATTTTTAGATATTTCTTGAATATTGGTATTCATTGATGTAATTTTTGATGTGACCTCCAAATCAACTTGTTGGAGCTTCCATCACCTGAAAAAAATTGGAGATAGGAAGGGGAGCTCTAGTGGTCGACACCCTGATGCTTAAGTTAGTATTCAACTAGAAGAGTGGTGAGCTTCATATATTCCCCCCTAAGCTTTATTTATTGGTGTGTCAGATTAGATTTCCCCATAGGAGTGGACTCTAGTCTCCCTGATCTATTGTTTAGGAGGATAAGATCCTCCTTGGAATGGATTCAAAATTTGGAAAATTATTTAAGGTAAGTTAAAAATAAAAATATTTTTAACTTAAACCGGGACGAAATTTAATCGTTTCGGGGCGAAAACATATCCGGGAAAAAGAGGGCTGTGTGGCCAATTGTGGACAAAGCATTGGAGGACTATAAAAAGGGGAAGAAAATCAAATTTTCTCCCCCACAATTGCTCAGCCGTTGCTGATAGAGAAGAGAGGGAAAAGAGGGAAAGAAATCCACTTCTCTCTACGATCTACGACTCCACGGACTTCAAATCAACTCGGCCCAAGAATAAAAGTCGACCTCCTTATCGTGGGCTACACGACTATACCAAAAAGGAGGATTTTCACCGAAGTTCCAAAAACGAGCTTGGGAGAAATCAAGGGATTTGGGCTTGATTAGGATTCTTGGAGGTTCCAACAAGTGAGTTACGCTTCAAGAGTTAGGGTTCCTTCCTACTTAGGTTTATTTTATAACCTAGGGTGTTTCGTGTAATGGGTAGGTTGATATATATATATATATATATATATATATATATATATATATATATATCACTTGCCTATGGATGTGGAGTGGTGGAATTGATTGAATTGGTAAATTGGGTATGGGAAATTGACCTAATTTGAATTAAATTCCTACCTTGGAATTGGTATGTGGTACTTATTTGTGTAATTCCACGGAGCTTGATATTATATGGGCATGCTATGTGCTTAAATTATGCCTTGTGAACAAAATGTGTTATTGGTATATATGAAGAAATAACATGCTTGAGAATTATTATTAGAAATGAAATGTTGGTATATGTTCATCGATATATTGACATTATGATGAAATTGGTAATGATATACATGACATATGTATACATGTGATAAAGTTGTTCATATAACATTCATTACATGTGGGCATGACATTAAAATGACAATGGTGCATTACAGTGCATGTGCACTGAGACATCAAAATTTATGGGTGTGGGTGCATGGTTGACATCAAACACCATGTAGGTGAATGATGGGTGGACTCAAAAAAGTTGGATTCAATATCCAGCTGGGTCACACGGTTGCATGAGAAAGAGTTGGGTCTGGGTTAGCAAGAAGGGTTAAACTAGCCCTTGGGCGAGAGGCCTGGTATTTCGGATATGCACTTCCGTTGGTATAAGAGCCCATAAAGTGTGTCGGTGTATGCGTAACCGTTGGTGGAAGTCCATGAATTTCGTGTCGGTTGGGTGACCGTTGGTGTAAGTCCACAAATACCCACCCCAAGAAAGACCCAAAGGTTTTAAGTAGTCATTGGGCGTGTAACACCAATGGTGGGGGTGTGGATAGAACGGTTTTGACACTCATGGCATAGTATGGGAGAAGGTAAATGGCCGGAGCTAGAAAAACTCGATCTTATACACATAGGCCTTGCATATGTTGTGGAGCCGAGAAGGGGTCAGGTAAATTGTATGAATGGGCATCATCTCAATTCATGGCATGACATGTTAGATTCCAACCTTGACTTGCTGAAGTGTTGGTTGGAATGATTATTGTTGTTAAATGTTGCATGTGAATATTGCATATGCACTTAGGTTGGGGAGTAGCCTCTATAGGAAAATATTTTACTGGGCATTGGCTCACCCTATATGGGAAACATTTCAGGTGTCGGGTTCGTACCGGTGGAGGACTCACATTCGGGACCTCAACGATGATGAAAAGCCGATTTATGACTTTTGATAGCAAGTTTTTATAAAACATTTGTAAAATTTCATTTTGAGCATGTAATTGTGTAAATGGGCTTGTAATCATATAGAATTAATTGTAATAGAAGTGGGATGTATCAAGTCTTTTGTGAAAAAACAATACTTTACATGTTTGAGATGTTTGCGGAATGGTTTGGAATGAATTGGAAATGAAAAGTAGGTGAAACAGAAAATTCTGGGTAACACCTTCCAGAAGGTCTAGACAAAACCTTCTGCAAGGTTTGGACAGACAAGGAAAATTGTCGAACAGTGGGTGAAACCATCCAGAAGGTCTATTCTAACCTTCCGGAAGGTCTTCATATTATTCACAAAATAAAGAATCCAGTGTGCAACTTTTTCCGGAAGGTTTGAACACACCTTCCGGAAGGTTGACACATTTTTCTTCAAGATAGGATTCCAGTAAGCAAAATCTTTCGGAAGGTTTATGAGGATCTACAGGAAAGTCGATGAAAAATTTCTGAAGGAACTTTTCTAGTAAGTAAAACCTTCCGGAAGGTTTTTCAAAAATCTAAAATTTTAAGAATGCATTGCCATGCTTTTGGGCTATGTGTTATTTGGTTCCAATGACACAAATGGACCTTAAATGAGATACATTGAGGTATATTGAACATCGATGAGATTAAATGATTAAAAAAAACACGATCCTCCAGTGGGTTGTAATCCCGGTTATAGGGATATGATAGACGTGATGTCGAAATGGGCAACAATCAGGGGTAATTCCGTGGGTTGATGGGTGATCAACGGGATAACAAAGGACCCCCGAATTTTGGGGCATCACTGCTTGGTATCAGAGCATAGGTATACGATTTACCTAAGCTATTGGGCATGGGTCTAGACCATTGCATGCATTGTGCATTCATGATTATGTACTTAAATGCTACGTGTTACGTGCTACATGTTATGTGATATGTGTTATGTGAATGGTATGCATGGTAAAATGTATATGGAAAAGTGACACTAGGGTTAGAAAACATAACCTTGGGAGTCAGAAAACAAGGGAACGGGATAGTTCAAGGTATAAACTAGATCCATAACTTTGGGATACTAAGTTGTTGGTCTATTGCTATTCTACATGTGTGTAGATGGCTAGTAGAGGAAGAGGACGCCAAGGCAATGGGTGCAACAACAACCAGCCACCACCAGCCTTAGACCAACAGGCCTTTGTAGAGGCTATTAGCACTACGACAGTTGTCATTGCACAGGCTAGTGCAAATGTGGGGCAAGGAGGCATGAGTAACCTCCAAAAGTTCAAGGCACACAAGCCTCCGATATTCAAGGGAGGGGCGGATCCGATGGTGGCCGATCATTGGTTCTGGAAAGTTGACAAGGTTTTAGAGGCTATGGAGATCACCTCCGATGCCTCGAAGATAAGGCTAGTTGCATTCCAGCTAGAGGGAGAGGCCCAATTATGGTGGGATTAGGTGAAGGACGCAAAGGACTTAGCGACCATGACATGGAGAGAGTTCCGTGAGCTCTTCATGGGTAAATATTTCCTGGTGGCTGCTCGTTATACAAAGGCTAGGGAATTCTTGGAGTTGAAACAAGGAACCATGATGGTGATGGAGTATGTGGCTACATTCACCGAATTAGCTCATTTTGCTGATGATTACGTGGCCACGGATATGGCCAAGGTAAGGAAGTTCGAGGATGGTTTGAAATTATCCATCTGGGGAAAATTATGGGCCTCCGCTTGCAAGATTTGGATTCGATGGTTGAGATAGCTATGACCATTGAGAGAGAGATTGATGACTCAAGAAGCATTTGAGAGTCAGGTGCCAAGGACAAGAAGAAGAATGGTTAATCCTCTTCTTCTAGCTTAGGAAAGAGGCATATGACTTTTCCTCCGCAGGGATAGGGCTGTGGCTATTAGGGCCAAGGCCAAGGTTGATCCTCCCAAGGCGGTGGAAATCTGAGGACAGCATATCAGGCAGGTCAAAGGACTTGTTTTCATTGTCACCAACTGGGTCATATGAAGCGGGATTACCCTAAGAGGCAGAGATCCCAGAGCTATGAGACATCTCAGTCCTAGTCATCAGTGGGGCAGCCACAAACACAATTTATTCCTCCCTACCCCACCAAGGGCCAGGGAAGTCAATACCAATTTCAGGGTGCTACTCAGGCCCCTACTACTTCACGTACGGGGACTCCACAAGCAGGTCAGAGCATGGGTCGGGGTCGAGGCCAGGGGTCACAAGCCGGGACATCAAGGGCCTAGGGGCGTATCTACACCATGATACCTCAGACTGAGCCAGTGGATCAGTCAGTCATCTAGGGTACATTTCTACTCTCTCGCTTATGGGCTAGGGTGTTGTTTGACTCTGGAACATCTCATTCATTCATCTCTGTATCATGTGTGAGGGATTTGGGCTTAGAGGTGGATACCTTGGAAGAGCCATTGAATGTGAATTCACCCTTAGGAG
This sequence comes from Ilex paraguariensis, assembly GCA_963454935.2. Lineage (NCBI taxonomy): Eukaryota > Viridiplantae > Streptophyta > Magnoliopsida > Aquifoliales > Aquifoliaceae > Ilex > Ilex paraguariensis. The sequence goes on from CAUOFW020006502.1 coordinate 779,629, forward strand.
CTAGGGTGTGTGTTGGACAGATATGTCAGGGTTGTGAGTTAGAGATCTCGGGAATTCTACTCACCATGAACCTTAGGGTCATGGACATGTCGGAGTTTGATGTCATCCTTGGGATGGACTGGTTAGCGGCACATAAGGTTGCCATTGATTGTGATCGAAAGCGGGTAACTGCTTACACACCAGATGATGTTTGTTTTAAGTTTCATGGGGAAAAGCACGAGGCTTTACCCCAAGCCGTGTATGACTCTCAATGGCACGAACAGTTGATGGATGGGTTTGCGAGCCTTACCTTAGAGGACAAGGTGAGACAGGAGTTGGGTCTACCTCGGGTTATGTGTGAGTATGAGAAAAAATTTTTGGATGAACTGCCGGGATTACCTGTCCATAGGGATGTAGACTTCAGTATTGAGTTGCATCCGGGTACATCTCCTATTTCTTTAACTCTGCGTAGAATGATGTCAGCTGAGTTGCAAGAACTCAAGGTCTAGTTGCAAGAATTATTGGATAATTTCTTCATTATACTGAGCACTTCACCTTGGGGTGCTCCGGTGTTGTTTGCCAAGAAGAAAGATAAGACTCTTTGGCTATGTATAGACTATCGACAGTTAAATCGGGTTACTATCAAGAATAGGTACCCTTTGCCGAGGATTGACGATCTGTTTGATCAGCTAAAGGGAGCGCGGGTCTACTCCAACATAGATTTACGCACGGGCTATCATCAGTTGAGAATTAAGGAGGAAGACATCCCTAAGACGGCGTTCAGGATGCGGTATGGGGCATTTCGAGTTCATAGTGATGTCATTTGGGTTGACAAATGCCCCGGCGACATTCATAGATCTCATGCATAGGGTATTCCAACTCTATTTGGATCTGTTCGTTGTGGTTTTTGTTGACGACATCCTGATCTATTCCAAGTCCGAGGAGGAGCATGAGGATCATTTAAGAGTGGTTCTCTAGAAGCTGAGAGACCACCAGTTGTATGCCAAGTTTAACAAGTGTGAATTTTGGCTTACGAAGGTAAAGTTTTTAGGACACGTGCTGTCGGCTTCGAGTGTATCCATGGACCCGGAGAAGGTTGAGGCAGTTATGAACTAGGAGAGACCGAAGTCAGTCTTTGAGATACGCAGTTTCTTGGGGTTGGCAGAGTATTACCAGAGATTCATCGAGGACTTCTCCTGACTCGCTGCTCCTATGACGAGATTGACCCGAAAAGAGTTCAAGTTTGAGTGGAATGATGCGTGTGAGAACGCATTCCAAGAGTTGAAAAGGAGGCTTACTTCATCCCCTATTTTGATTGTTCCAAAGAGAGGATAGATGTATACCGTGTACTGTGATGCCTCCAAAGACGGACTCGGTAGTGTTTTGAAGCAGTCCGGGAGGGTGGTGGCTTATGGTTCCCAATAACTAAAGAATCATGAGAAAAATTATCCCACGCATGACATGGAGTTGACAGTCATTGTCTTTGCCTTGAAGACTTGGCGCCACTACTTATACGAGGAACAATTTGAGGTATTTTCAGACCACAAAAGTCTGAAGTATATTTTTACACAGCGGAACCTCAACATGAGGCAACGCAAGTGGATGGAGTGCCTGGAGGATTATGATTTCACTTTGAACTACCATCCCAGTAAGGCAAACATGGTGGCCAATGCACTCAGCTCGAAGTTAAAAGGAGTCTTGGCTAGTGTGGCTTCCCGGGAGTGAGAGATGCTTGAGACTGTGGGACAGTTCGGGCTCAGGGCATTTTAGGGAGTTTGGTGGCTACACCTTCCCTACTGAGCAGGGTGATTGAGTCCCAAAGTCAGGATACAGAGTTGTCATCCGTAAAGGACCGGGTACAAGTTGGTACGGGTGACGAGGGCTGGACCATTCACTCGAATGGTAGTCTTTGGCTTAGGGGAAGGATTGTGGTTCCCTAGTTAGCGGATCTGAGAGAGGAGATCCTTAGAGAATTCCACTGCTCTCGATTCGCAGTGCATCCAGGTGGAACGAAAATGTATCATAATATCTGTCGCCAGTATTATTGGAGCGGGATGAAGAAAGACTTTGGGAATTTTGTTAGCCGATGTCTCACATGTCAGCAGGTGAAAGCTGAACACCAGAGACTAGCGGGGTTACTCCAGCCTTAAGGAGGTAGCGGAGTGGAAGTGGGAGCATATCACCATGAATTTTGTGACCCACTTTCCACGGACATCACGGGGACATGACGCGGTGTGGGTTTTCTCTTTTTCTCTTTTCCCTCTCTGAACTTCTCTTAGACACTTGGTTTTTCCGGCCTTCTAAAAATGGAAGAGTGCATGCCTATTTATAAGAAGAGGAAAGCATGAGGTGGAGAGACAGATGTCAACCGACTTTGGTGGACCGCCCGAATGGCACTCCCACCGTCTGGACGGTTGGAGCTTTCTGGAATTCCCACTTGTATGTTTGCTGACTATTCACTTGTTGAAATTACACTGTAGCCTTTGTAGTTTCAAGCCTCCATACTTTGTTCCTCGCATTTGTGTAATGATTTTGCATTAAACCCTGAAAATTTTAAACATAATACACATAAAATCCTAATTCCCGCACAAACCCGAATTGATCTTAAGTTCTAGTTTTTAGTTATTTTATCACACTAATTCGACTTTATTAACTATTCTAATTTATATATTAATTAAGGTTAATCACATGCCATGTTATGAGATGAGACTCACATATGTTACTCAACTCGAGCCCATACCGGCTCCTATAAACACATGCATTGCCACAAGTATAAATCTGGGCATTCCAAGCCCTCGCCACTGACGTTGCACATCCAATGACCTTTTAAAAATAAACCATGTGTCTTTGTTGGGTATTCGGATTTTGGAATCTCACTGCTGGTTCCGTACACCGTTACACTTTCTGGACTTGCACCGATGGAAATGTACAAACTAGTAATCGGGTCTAACTCCCAAGGGAGTAGCTAGTCCTTCTTGTTATACCCGACACAAGTTTTTCATGCAAGTCGTACGACTCTGTTGAACCTTGGTCCAACTATACTGAGCCCACTTATCAACCACCAAGAGTGATGTTTGATTCAAAGACATGCACACACACCCACACTCATGTCTAATGCCCATGAATGCGATATTTACCGTTCTTATGCAAATGTAAATATATAATTGTAATTCTCAACTATGTTCAATATGTCATGAGCACAATATGAACAATTCTAATAACCAATCATCATTTTTCATGGTAAATTATATCATAAGCATATAATCATCATCAATAACCTCATTGTCAATATATCATCAGCATATGTTAACATTTTTCAACATCAAATTCCAAGCATGTTACCATGTCATCAATGTAATTAACACACTTAATTCACATAGGAATTTAATCAAACACCTTCAAGGCACCAAATCATGTAATCACATAAAATGCCCGATTTTATTATATAAATCAAGAAATCACATTAAGTTATTTCTACATACCCAATTCAAGATAGAATTTATTTTACCTATTTCTACACCTATTTTTCACATTTTAACTATCATAGGTGGTGCTAAACATGAGATTACATCTCTAACACCCTACCCATTCAATATAACAACCCTAGGTTGAAAATAAAGCTAGTTAGGATGAAAACCCTATCTCTTGACACATAAAACAAAGATAGAAAGCCTTCAAGAACTCAAACCAAGCCTTATCCTTTGATTTTCCAAAATCCTGTTTCCTGAATTTAGGTGAAATTCGCTATTTTTGGTATGGTTTTGTAGCTCTCGCTGTGTAGAACAATATTTGTTCTTGGCCCGAGTCGATTCGACGTACGTAGAGTCATAGATTATAGAGAGAAGTTGAAGCAAAACCTTTCTTTCCCTCTCTTACTATCCAATTTCGAAATTTGTTGGGTATGGGGAAGAATATCTGATTTTTTCTTTCTCTTCCTCATTGTGCCACATGTTCTTCTTTTTCGGGTCTGATTTCGTCCCGAAACAATTAAATTTTGTCTCGGTTTAAGTTTAAAATATTTTTTCATGAACTTCCTTTAAATTATTTTTTAATTTTTAAAATTTAATTCCATATATCATTTTTAGGTTATGAAACATCCAATTGCCTCGTAAAACGTAAAAAATTAACTATCTCAGAATTCAACAAAAATTATCTCAATAACTAGATTTTATGAGACGAATTTAATGATGAGGTCTGTTTCATCATCCGAATTCTAGAAAAAATACAGGTTTGCAACCCACACTGAAATGACAAATTATCATTTTACCCTTTTTTCACAAAAAATCAAATTTACCAGGGTTTTACATAGTCGTTCAGTCTCATCCATAAAGTAGGGATTTTGTCTCAAGACTAGGGCTTGTCTACTGTCGCGTTATCTGGGTTAATTGAATGGAATAAATTAAAGATGCTATCGAACTGTATATCTTCTTGCTTACTTGTCGATATCTACGGCTTGACACGAATAATTCTTGTAATAACTTCAATCTTAGTAACTTCCCTTAAACCAACTCATGTCTTGAGTACCTATTTGTTGTTTATTAATTGGGGGTTAAACAAATATATATCGCTTTTGTGCAATTGACCATAATCTCGAGTGAGTTATAGAGTTTGATCAAAATACTAATTCACGATGTTTTTTATTTTCTTAAAGTGATCAATTTGTCAAACCAACTCTCAAAATTCAAGGTTTATTTTTTCTTTTAACCATCACCTCTTAAGCAATTCATTTTTCTTGGGAAGACGACCTTGGTAATCGACTGAGTTACAAAAATGATACCCTTTCCTACGCTTGAGAATTCCTCTCTAATTTAATCAACTCAAACGAACAAGTATTCTTGGCGCCATTTCCTGGGAAAACGGTATTTAATTCAAATGATTTTTAATTTGTTTATTTCTTTGTGGTTTCTATGCATAGTCTATTTTTATTTATTTATTCTTTTTTTTTTCGTGTATGGGTAATAGACACACGTTATAATAGACTTGTAAGAATTGAACACACAAACACTGTTGAGAAGAATAGAATTAACAATGAGAATCCACAGAACATGGAGAACCTGGGCCACAACTTTCCCCTAGCTCCCCCACCCCCTTAAGAACCTAATAATGGGAATGTTGAAAATAATCTCCCACCAACTCCTTTTGTGAGGAAGATAAGAGATTATCTTCAACATACTAGCTCTTTTGCACCCTCATGCATACACTTACTAGTGCAAGCACAAAATGTTATTGTAAAACCAGGGATGCTCCAATTGCTTCCCCAATTCCATAGTGTGGAGAGGGAAAACCCCTACCTCTATATAAGGAGTTTAAGGAAGTAGTTAGCACATTCCTCCAGCGGAACATGCACGAACAAATAGCAAGAATGAAATTATTCCCATTCTCATTGAAAGACAAGGCAAAAACTTTGTTCAACTCTCTAAAGCCCCAAACTATGGCTACTTGGGCTAATTTGTAACAAGAGTTTATTAAGAAGTTCTTTCCAGTTCATAGAACAAGTACTTTGAAAAAACAACTTCTAAACTTTTCTAAAAAATTCAACGAACAGTTCTATGACTGTTAGGAGAGATTCAAAGATCTCTTCAATGATGTACCACATCATGGCTTTTAAACACGACAATTGGTGAGTTTCTTTTTCAAAAGAATCACACCAGCTCATCACCAATTCATCGATATGGTATGTAATATTGAGTTTTTGAGTAAAGAGCCCAAGGAAGCATTAAACTATTTTAATAGTTCAGCGGAGAATTCCCAATCTTGAGATATTTCTGATCCAGTTGAACGATCAAAATAGTTTACTCAATACCAGTTTGTTGGGGGTGGAAAATATGCTTTGAGATAGCAAGATAAGTTGTTTGCCAAGATTGCTCCAATATCTACAAAAGTTAAAAACTTAGAGATAAGAAAGGTGAATGAGGTGGTAAGTGTGTCTCAGGAGGAACCTTGTTCTTTATGCGAGTCGGCTGGACATTCTATAAAGGATTGCCCGACCTTACCAGTTTATAAGGAGGTCGTCCATGAGTAAGTGAATGCCTTTAACTAGAGAAGGCAACAAAATTCCCCCTACTCCAATACATATAATTAGGGTTGGCGTAGCCACCCGAACTTTAGTTGGAGAAATGAAACCACTACTCACCCCTCCACCTCTATGCCTTATGTCCCTTCAAGTCAACCAATGCCCGGTCTTGTTTAGTCTACAAGCAATTAGTCTTTGCACCCACCACCACAAGGGTTTGTACAAAACTCATCTCTACAAGGGTTTACTCTCCAAGGGAAAGCTAGTGTACCTCCACACCAGCTTCCTCATAAGAAAAATGTTATGAACCAAAGCCACAAGCAAAATAAAACATAACAAAATAGAAAAATAGAACACATAGATTTACGTGGTTTGGCTCAATAAGCAAGCTTACGTTCATGAACGAAATATAGTGGTAAAATTTCACTATTAATGGTTGGAGATTAAAAGAACATTCTTGAGAAATAAAGCAACAAGAGAACTTCATCAATATATTACTCTATTATAATAAATAAAATAGTTTCCAAAATTCCTTACATGAAGAATACCCGAAATAGAGCAAACCCAAATTTTTGTTGGAGAAAAAATTGTTGACGTCCTTAATAGCAAAAGGTCGAATGAAGCTCTATATGAATTCTCATTGACGTCGTCACACCAAATCTATTGAGGCCTTTTTACCTCTAGCACTTTTGGAATCAAATAACAATACTTATGGCAGTAGAACTCTAGCCCCACTTTAACATGATACCAAATATGATAATATATATCCTTAGAAGAAAACTCTTCACCAAAGTCCAGGTAAAGACAAATAAGCCTTGCAAAGCAAATCCAATGAAAGTGACATGTCAAACCAAACTTAAACTCTATCATGAGATGGTCTCAATACACAATCTTATGCCAATAAATTTTCCACCACCAACTGTGGAGAATGCCATCCAACTAAAATTCAAATACAATGGGATACAAGCCATAATAACAAATCTCCACCTTGGCTTGTATTCCATCAATTCATCCAACCAAAAGTGAACTTGACCGCTGCTTTCGTCAAACACCCCGCAAGGTACAACTCAAACAGTGCAAACACCAATCAAGTCCAAGCAATGCTTGAACTTGAGCACTGGTACCGACTTAGTAAACATATTTGTTAGGTTCTCCTCTGTAGCAACCTTATTCACTGTGGCAATACTTTGAGCCATAACCTCACGAATGAAGTGATACCTAACATCAATGTGCTTGATCCTTTCATGATACATTTTATTTTTGGTCAAATGTATTGCACTTTGACTATCACAAAACACAATAATCACCTCTTCTTCCAAGCCCAAATCATTGAACAAACCTATTAACCAAATTACTTCTTTAATTGCCTCTGATGCTGCCATATATTCTACCGCCGTGGTTGACAAACCAACTATAGACTCTAGGATCGCCCTCCAACTTATAGTGCACCCGAATAATCAAAATCAACATAACCAACAAATGTAGAATTGATATCATCTCTTCTAGCAAATACTAAGACAATATTTGTAGTGCCTCTCCGATAACTAAGTATCCATTTCACAACCTGCCAATGAACCTTTCCAGTATTAGCCATTTTATGGCTAACCACACTAACTACCTTTGAAATATCTGGACAAGTGTAAACCATAGCATACATGTTGCTCCCAACTGCACTAGAATAAGGAACATGAGACATAAACTGTGACGTACCTAAAATCGGGGGTCATTTGTTAACCGTTGACCATCCATCAACCCGCAAAAATACCTGTGATTGTTGCATAACCCAACACCACGTTAATTGTATCCCCTTAACCGAGATTATTATCCTCAAGTGTAACCCATGTATATTTTACCCTTTGACCCAACCGAGCTCCAATATGCCTCAATTATAATTCATTTATATCATTTGAATGCAATAACACTTAGCCCAAAAGCCTAGCCAAGCATTCTTAAAATTTCAAATTTTTGAAAAATCTACCAATAGGTTTTTAACAGAACTACCGGTAGGTTTGACCTACTGGAAAAGTTCTACTGGTAATCTACCGGTAGATTTGATCTACTGTAAAAGTTTTACCAGTAACCTAACGGTTGGTTTTGTCAGTGACAACACCTATCTGTACAAGATCTACCGGTAGGTTTTTATGGACCTGCCAGTAGGTTATACCTAGAAATGCCTATTTCACTAGTTTTTCATTTCCAATTCATTCCAACATTTATCAATTCCATCCAAAACATGCTTAACAACGTTTTTCACATAAAACCCAATATATACAAGGTCTATTAAAATTAATTCCATATGATTACAAGCCCAAAATATACTTTTCACCAAATTTATACAATGGTTTTACAAAAATGGATTCAAGGCTACAAGTCGGCCTTTTCTTCATCTTGGAGGTCCTGAATGAGAGTTCCCCGCCAATACAAACCCCGCACCTGAAATGTGTTCCCGTGTAGGGTGAGTCACGCTCAATAGGGTAACTCCTAAAGAGGCTACTCCCCAACCTAGATGTATATGAAATGTCATATGTAACATTCAACAAGCAACAACCATTTCAAACAAGAATGTGGGATTCAATGTTGGAATTCTACCATGTCATGGCATGAAATGAGAAGAGACTCACTTATGCACCTTACCCCGAGTCCTCAGCAACTCCCGCAACACAATGCAATGCTAATGCATAGCAAATCTATCATTGATGAATTTCATCCAATTATTCTTTGGAAATAAAGGCCATATGTTTATAAAACCAAATTTTGTTGGATGATACACATCAAATGACCATTTGTAAAACAAAATCAAGTGTCTTTGTTGGGTATCAGATTTTAGAATCACACCTCTGGCTCCGTACGCCATTACACTTTTCTGGAATTTCACCGCCGGTAAGTGTATAAACCATGTAGCCAGGTCTTGCACCCGAGGGAGAGTCAATTCCTGCTTGCTATACCCGACACAAGTTTTTCATACATGTAACCATGCGACTCAGTCGGATCTTCAGTCCAAATTTTCTGAGTCCACCCATCAATCACCAAGTATGGTGTTTAATCCAACACATGCACGCATGCCCACACCTATGACGATGCCCATGAATGCAATGTTCCCGTGCAAATATGTAATGAATGTCATATGAACTATTTTCAACACGTACTACGGATCATTACATCCCAACCATAAAATGTTCATAATCTACAAATTGCCAATATATCTTAAGCATATATCGACACTTCATTCAACACAATTTCTAAGCATGTTATCACATAATCATAAATTTAACACACTAAACTCATCAAGGAAATAATGTAAACATATAACATCCTAGATTGTAAAATAAACCCGAGTAGAAAGGAACCCTATCTCTTGAAGCATAAAACGAAAGGGAGAAAGCTTCAAGACACCTCCCTAGCCCGAAAAACCCTTGATTTCACAAAATATTTTCCTTGGATCTTCAGTGAAACCCTTTGTTCTTGGTACGTAGACGTAGCCCTCATTGCAGTGACCAACTTTAACTCTTGGTCCAAGTGATTCCGACCGACAAAACTCTGTAGATCGCACAGAGAAAGGTAGAAATTTAGTTTTTTTCTTCTCACCCTTCTCTTCTCCTTTTCAATGTGTGACACCAGACAAATGGGAAAAGGAAATATCTAAAAAATCAGATATTTAACCCTTATTTATACTTTTTAATTGCACGGTCCACATCTCATCGCACGTTTCCTACTTCCGGGTCCTTTTTTGTCCCGAAGTGACTTAATTTTATTCCGCTTTAAGTTCAAATTATTTTTATTTGAAATTTACTTCAATTATAAGTAAATTTTATAAATTTTGTTTTTTTGGGGACCTTTGTGAAGTCATTCATCACTCAATTGTCTCGTAAAACCTTAAAATTCCAACTATCTCAGAATTCGATGAAAATTGACAGGATAACTAGATTTCGCAAGATGAATCTAACGGTGAGGTCTGTTGCGTCATCCGAGCTCTAAAAAATATGGATTTTAATTCCGCATTATAGTAGCAAATTACCATTTTACCCTTTTTCAGAACAAGTTCAAATTTACTCAATTTTTACATTCTTTCTCCCTTAAAAGAATTTCGTCCCCGAAATTCACACAAACATGCACATTCAACCACATGCATATGCAATAGTAATATTATACTAAATGACTATAATAATGTACCTCCATCCTCGAATAAGAAAGGATAACTAGTATGGATAGTGTCATCGCGTTCCCATGTCGCCCTCTCCACTCCTCGATTTTGCAACAACACTTTCACTAGCCGCACGGTCTTTCCTCGCAAAACCTGATCTCAGCTATCCATGATACGCACCGGTCCCTCCTCGAAGATCTCATCTGCATCAACAGTCAATTCACCTCAATCCACCACATATGTCAGATCTAGGGTATACTTCTGGAGCATAGAGACATGGAACAACGCGTGAACACCGGATAAAATTGGGAGTAACGCCAACTTGTAAGCCACTGTACCCACCCTCTCGAGTACCTCGAAAGGCCTGATAAACGTCTGCGACAACTTCCCCTTTTTTTTGAACTTGACCACTCCTCTCTTAGGCATCACCTTCAAGAATACATGACCTCCCACCTCAAACTCTAGAGGTCATTGCTATCTGTCGGTGTAGCTCTTCTATCAGTTTTGAGCCGTGAGAAAATGTTTATGTATCAAGTCTACCTTCTCCGAGGTGTCTCTAACCAACTCCGAACTCGTAGAGGGTCTCTCTCCTACCTTCGTCCAATAAATTGGAGAACGACAAAACCTCTCATATAATGCCTCATAGGGTGTCATCTGTATGCTCGCCAAATAACTGTTGTTGTTGGCGAACTCCACTAATGGTAGGTGCTCTTCCTAGCTACCCTTGAGATCTAGGACGCATGCCCGTTGCATGTCCTCTAAAGTCTGGATGGTCATCTCAAACTGACCGTTCGTTTGGCGATGAAAAGCAGTGCTCATCAACAATTGTGTCCCCATGGCTTGCTGAAAATTCTTCCAAAAATAGGTCGTAAACCTGGGATCCCGATCTGATACTATAGATACAGACACCCCATGCAACGGGATAATCTCCCGTATATACAATCTATAGAATTCCTCTAGTGTGAAGGTTATCCGCACAAACCAAAAAGTGTTCTGACTTCGTAAGCCGGCCCACTATCACCCATACTACGTCATGTCCTCACGATGTCCGTGGCAAGTGGGTCACAAAATCTATTGTGACATACTCCAACTTCCACTCAGCCACCTCCAAAGGCTGGAGTAACGCTGTTGGCCTCTGGTGCTCAGCTTTCACCTGTTGACATGTGAGATATCGGCTGACAAAGTCTCTAACATGTCCCTTCATTCCGCTTCAAAAATACTAGTGATGAAGATCATTGTACATCTTTATGCCACCTCGGTGCACAACAAATTGAGAGCAATGGAACTCCCTAAGGATCTCTTCCCTCAAATCTGCTAACTGGGGAACCACAACCCTTCCCTTATACCAAAGACTGCCATTAGAGTGAATGAACCAACCCTCATCACCAGTACTCGTGCACACTCAATCCCTAATGGATGATAACTCTGGGTCCTACCCCTGGGACTCGATCACTCTGCTCAGTAGAGAAGGTGTAGCCACCAAGCTCCCTAAAACACCCTGAGCTTGACCCCGATAACATAGCCCAAACTGTCCCATAGTCTTGAGCATCCGCCATTCTCGGGAAGCCATACTAGCCACAACTCTCCATGACTTTCGGCTGAGTGCATCAGCCACCACGTTTGCCTTACCAGGATAGTAATGCAAAGTGAAGTCGTAGTCCTCCAGATACTCCATCCATCTACGCTACCTCATGTTGATGTCTCGCTGAGTGAAGATATACTTTAGACTCTTGTGGTCCGAAAATACCTCGAACTTCTCACCATATAAATAGTGGCGCCAAGCCTTTAAGGCAAAGACAATGACCGCCAACTACATGTCGTGTGTAGGGTAATTCTACTTATGGTTCTTTAACTATTGAGAATCATAGGCCACCACCCTCCCGGACTACATCAAAACACAACCAAGTCCGTCTCTGAAGGCATCACAGTACACCGTGTACATTTGTCCTTTTTACGGAACTATTAGAATAGGAGCTGAAGTAAGCCTCCTTTTCAACTCCTGGAATGCCTCCTCACATGAATCATCCCATAGAAACTTGACCTCTTTCCGAGTCAATCTAGTCATATGTGTGGATAATCTGGTCATAAGTCCTCAATGAACCCCTGTAATACCCTTCCAATCCCAAGAAACTACATATCTCAAAGACTGACTTCGGCCTTTCCAAATTCATGACCGCCTCAACCTTTTTCGGGTCCACAGATACACCCGAAGCCAACACCACATGTCCCCAAAATTTCACTTCAGTTTGTCAAAATTCACACTTGCTCAACCTGACATACAATTGATGGCCCCTCAAGATCTGGAGAACAATCCTCAAATGACCCTCATGCTCCTCCTCGGACTTAGAGTAGATCAGGATGTCATCAATAAAGACCACAATGAACTGATTTAGGTAGGGCTGGAACACCCTATGCATGAGATCTATGAATGCCGCCGAGGAATTCGTCAATCCAAAAGGCATGACTGTAATCTTGAAATGCCTATACCGCGTTCTGAACTCTGTCTTAGGAATATCTACCTCCCTAATCCTCAATTGATGGTAGTCGGTGCGAAGATCTATCTTGGAGTAAACCCGCGCTCCCCTCAACTAATCAAACAAATTATCGATCCTCGACAAAGGGTACCTATTCTTGATAGTAACCCGATTCAACTGTCGATAGTCTATACACAATTGAAGGGTCTTGTCCTTCTTCTTTGCAAACAATACTAGAGCTCTCCATGGTGAAGTGCTCAGTCTAATAAAGCGCTTGTCCAACAATTCTTGCAATTGGACCTTGAGTTCTTGCAACTCAGCTGGTGCCATCCTATGTGGAGTCATACCAACAGATAATGTACTAGGATGCAACTCAATGTTGAAGTCTATATCCCTATGGGGAGGTAATCCCTGTAGTTCATCCAAAAAAATATCCTCACATTCACAGACAACCCGAGGTAGATCCAACTTCTGTCTCACCTCATCCTTCAAAGTAAGGCTCGCATGCCAACCCATCAACTACCCATACCATCGAGAGTCATACACGACTTGGGGCAAAGCATTGTACTTTTTCCCCTGAAACTTAAAACAAATACCGTCTGGTGTGTATAAGCAGTGACCCTCTTTCGATCACAGTCAATGACAACTCGGTATGCCGCCAACCAGTCCATCCCGAGGATAATATCGAACTCCGACATGTCCATGACCCTAAGGTCCACGGTGAGTAAAATTTTTGAGATTTCTAACTCACAACCCTGACATATTCGGTCAACACAAACCCTAGCTCCTAGGGGAAAACTCACATGCAATGGCTCTTCCAAGGTCTCAACCTCTAAACCCAAATCTTTCACACATGATTCAGCAATAAAAGAATGAGATGCACCAGAGTCAAATAATACCCTTACCCATAAGCGAGAGAGTAGCAATGTACCCTGAATGACTGACTGATCCACTGGCTCAGTCTAAGGTGTGATGGTGTAGACATGCCCCTAGGTCCCATAAGTTCTGGTCTGCATGCCCTATCCTCCACCTCGACCCATGCCCTATCCCATCTGGCCCGATTACGGAGTCCCTGCTCGTGAAGTGGTAGGGGCCTGAGTAGCACCCTGAAACTGGTACTGGCTTTCCTAGCCCATGGTGGGGTAGAGAGGAATGTAGTGTATGTGTGGTTGCCCCACCAATAACTGGGACTAAGACAACCCATAATTCTGGGATCCCTGCCTTTGAGGGCAATCCCGCTTCATGTGACCCGACTAGTGGCAATGGAAACATGTCCTCTGACCAGCCAGGTAGAAATGCCTCTGATTTCTTCCCCTTGAGAGAATTAACCTTGGCCTTGGCCTTGTCCCCATGGAGTAGGAGTCCTCTGTCTCTTTCCCGAGCTAGAAGAAGATGATTAGTACTCATTCTTCTTGTCTTTAGGACCCGCTTCCCGAATGTTCCGTGCATCATTAACTTCTCTCTCTATGGCCATAGCTGTCGTGACCATCGAATCCAAGTTTTGCAGGCAGTGGCCCATAATTTTACCTCCAATGAACAATTTAAGACCATCCTCAAACTTCCACACCTTGGCTATATCTGTGGCCACATAATCCTTGGTGAAACGGGCTAATTCAGTGAACTTAGCCACATACTCCATCACCGTCATCATGCTTTATCTGAAGTCTAAGAACTCCCAAGCCTTTGCATGTCGAACGGCTGCCAGAAAATACTTGGCCATGAAGAGTTCCTTGAACTTTCCCCATGGCATTGCCTCCAAGTTCTTGGAGTCCTTTTCCCAATCCCACCACAGTTGGAATTCGATGAAAATTGATAGGGTAACTAGATTTCATGAGACGAATCCAACGGTGAGGTCCATTGGGTCATCCGAGCTCTAGAAAAATATGGATTTTAATTCTGCATTATAGTGACAAATTACCATTTTGCCCTTTTTCAGAAAAAATTTAAATTTACCCGATTTTTACATAAACTGCTCCTCATTCTAACTTTGTGATGATAAAGCTGCTAAAAGCCTAAAGTGAGTGGCAAGTGCAGTACTCACGGGTTTCGAATTCTGTATTTCAAACCGCTCAATAACTTTCTTAATATATTTTTTTTGAGATAAATATAACATACCTATTCTCCTATCTCTATAAATTTCCATACCTAAAATTTTCTTTATAGCACCCAAACTTTTCATTTCAAATTCTGAACTCCATTGTTTCTTCTACTTGTCAATCTCTAACATACTCTTAGCAAAAATAAGCATGTCATCCACATAAAGCAATAAATATATAAAAGAATCATTTGACAACTTTTTGTGATACACACAACTATCAGAATTACTTCTAGAGAAACCATGATCTACCATAAAGGTGTCAAAACATTTGTACCACTGCCTTAGAGATTGATTTAAACCATATAATAATTTCTTCAACAAGCAAACATAATCTTCCTTCCTTTTTCTTGAATACCCATTTGCAACTAACAGTCTTCATGCCCTTAGGTAACTTCACTAATTCTCAAGCCTAATTCTTATGAATATGTTCAATTTCTTCAACCATAGCAATAGCCCAATGTGTAGACTCATTACCAATGACAGCTTATGAATATGTGGAAGGCTCCTGAACACTAAACTCCTCTGCTATAGTTAATGCATAAGCTACCAAGTCTAAATACCCATATTTCTATAGGGGTCTAATTTATTTCCTCTCCTTGCTTGTTGCAATACTATACTCATGTTGCTCCTGTGTATCATCACTAGAACTAGAACTCGGCAAATATGTAATAGATTGACCTGAAGTACTTGCAAGTACTTTCTGTGAAGCTTCCACCTGTAGCTCCACCTTCTTGCTATAACCCTGCTCTTTGCCTACAAAAACTACAAACTCCTTTCTGAGATGAAACATGAAAGATTCATCAAATACAACATCACTACTGATTATAAACTTAAGCGATTTAGCATTAGAACACCACAATCTACATCCTTTCACACCATTAGCATAACCACTAAATATGCACTTTTTAGCCCTTGGCTCAAGTTTAACATCATTCACATGACAATAAGCAGTCAATCAAATTTTTTTAAATCAAAATAATCTGCATGGGTACCAGACCATACCTCATGTGAAGTCTTCAACTCAATAGTAGTGGATGGAGAATGATTAACCAAATAACAAGCAGTGCTGACTGCCTCAACCTAAAAATCCTTGAACAACCCTACATTAGAGATCATACAATGTGCTCTCTCCAAAAGAGTCCTATCCATCCTTTCTGCAACTCCACTTTGTTGTGGATTAGACCAGACAGTGCAATACATGACAATGTTTTCATCTTTACAGAACTCATTAAATTCACCGCCACAAAATTCTAAACCATTATCTGTTCTGAGACGCTTAACTTTCTTGTCTGTCTGTTTCTCAATTAAAATCTTCCATAGCTTGAAAGTCTCAAAAACATCACTCTTGCATTTCAAAAAATACACACAAAACTTTCTTGAATAATTATCAATAAAGGTAAAAAAAAAAAAGAAAAACAACCGCCACCCCTAGATGAAACTTGAGAAGGACCCCAAAGGTCTGAATTAATATAATCAACTATACATTTAGTCCTATGATTAGCTATACTGAACTTGACTTTGCATTGTTTCCCAATGACACAATGCTCACAAAAATCAAGTTTTACAATTTCTTGTTTGCCAAGAAAACCTTTTTTATGTGATGCCCCTAAAACTAGGGGTCCTTTGTCAACCCGTTGAACACCCATCAACCTGTGAATGTCGTATAACCTAACATCATGACACAATATCCCCTTTACTAGGATCACAAATAACATAGAGTTTGGAAAGAGTCTCCCTTGTATAGGGCACTCCCAAACAAATAACCTGCACACTATTCAGTCACATGACCCTTCCAAGATCTAATATACCACAATTTATACTTAATATAACACCATTGACCCTCTAGAAGTAAAAATACTCAAAGCCTGGAAGCACTGCAAAAGCATTTGAATTTCTAAAATTTAAGGAAAACCTACCAATAAAAGATGTCCATATTCTACAAGGAGGAAAATCTTCTAAAAAAGTTCGACCAGTAGGTTTGTCATCATTCTACTGGTAAAAAAACTCACTGAAAATATTTTACCGAAAAAATTTGACATTTTACTAGTAGAAAAAGCGTACTGAAAAAGTTCTACCAATAGAAGAACCCATTGTTCTACAGATAGGTCTTCTCAGTTTTTCCCCGATTTCACCCTTTTTAAGTTTCAATTCATTCCAACTTTATACATCAACAACCCAAACTCATATAACATCAATTTTACATAAAACATAGTCCATATGAGTTCATTTAACAATCCTTTACACATATTATGTGTCCAAAAACTAAATTACATATTAGTTTTACAAAAAAAAAAGTGATTTAAAATCCACATCTCGGTTTTTCTTCATCAATGGGAGCTCATATGGGAGCCGTCCACCGGTGCATGTCCCACACCTGAAATATTATCCCAATAAAGGGTGAGCCACACTCAATAGGGTATCTCCTAAAGAGGCTACTCCCCAACCTAGATACATATGAAATATTTACACATAATTCAACAAGCAACAATTACTCCGTTCAAGAATATGCAATTCAACAATAGAATTCTCTATGTCATACCATAATATGAGATGAAACTCACACATGCCACTGAACCCGAACCTTCACTGGCTCCTATAACACATGCAATATCATGTGTATGAATTCGAGTATTTTGTAAGCCTCACATTCTTATCTTTATATAGTAACGTAATTAATTTGAAATGGTCATATACGTAATAATGTAAGCATGAATTATATAGATTGTAAGAGTAGAAATAAAAATTTTAAGTGAGGTAATAGGGTGTGTATTAGAAGTTAGGAAGAATTCCGGAGTTAAAGCACATTTTAGATAGAATTCGAGTAGGAAGGAATTTGGCACTACCTTAGTATTTAGACCATAAATTTTTACCCTAATGTCCATTTGATCTGACATTGTTACAGTAGATAGTAGACTCCCATAGCTACAACAGAGTATTTCACAATAATTTTCAAATCGACCTCTAACTAAGCCAAAACTTCATTGGAAGTTTAGCCAAAAATGGGAGTCCGTTCGAATGTGAATGGATCCGTTCAAACAACAGTTTGTCTCAATACTTTTGTGTCTGACATAACTCTGATGGAAAAGAAAAAGTACTAGAAGCAAGCAACGTTTGAACACCAAAATGACGTTCAAACATCGGGTAGATAGTTCGAATATGAGGTCGCGATTCTGAGTATTAGATTTGCACTGCTTGGACTATTTTCTTATACTATAAATACCAAAATATGTTTTCCCTTGCCCTATTTCATCAATTCTAATTCTAGAGAGTCTTGGAGAGCAAGAAAGAAGAGGAAAACGAGATTAAGGGTGATTTTCACATTGGAACAAATAAAACACGCTAGATTTTCACACAAAAACTATAGAATTGAGGTAGGGGATTCTTCTTGAGTTCTTTCATTGAGACTTAGGGTATAATTATTTATGTTTTTAATCTTCTTGATAATTATATGATAGATATATATGATGTCTTGGTTTTTTTTNCTCTAGAAGTAAAAATACTCAAAGCCTGGAAGCACTGCAAAAGCATTTGAATTTCTAAAATTTAAGGAAAACCTACCAATAAAAGATGTCCATATTCTACAAGGAGGAAAATCTTCTAAAAAAGTTCGACCAGTAGGTTTGTCATCATTCTACTGGTAAAAAAACTCACTGAAAATATTTTACCGAAAAAATTTGACATTTTACTAGTAGAAAAAGCGTACTGAAAAAGTTCTACCAATAGAAGAACCCATTGTTCTACAGATAGGTCTTCTCAGTTTTTCCCCGATTTCACCCTTTTTAAGTTTCAATTCATTCCAACTTTATACATCAACAACCCAAACTCATATAACATCAATTTTACATAAAACATAGTCCATATGAGTTCATTTAACAATCCTTTACACATATTATGTGTCCAAAAACTAAATTACATATTAGTTTTACAAAAAAAAAAGTGATTTAAAATCCACATCTCGGTTTTTCTTCATCAATGGGAGCTCATATGGGAGCCGTCCACCGGTGCATGTCCCACACCTGAAATATTATCCCAATAAAGGGTGAGCCACACTCAATAGGGTATCTCCTAAAGAGGCTACTCCCCAACCTAGATACATATGAAATATTTACACATAATTCAACAAGCAACAATTACTCCGTTCAAGAATATGCAATTCAACAATAGAATTCTCTATGTCATACCATAATATGAGATGAAACTCACACATGCCACTGAACCCGAACCTTCACTGGCTCCTATAACACATGCAATATCATGTGTATGAATTCGAGTATTTTGTAAGCCTCACATTCTTATCTTTATATAGTAACGTAATTAATTTGAAATGGTCATATACGTAATAATGTAAGCATGAATTATATAGATTGTAAGAGTAGAAATAAAAATTTTAAGTGAGGTAATAGGGTGTGTATTAGAAGTTAGGAAGAATTCCGGAGTTAAAGCACATTTTAGATAGAATTCGAGTAGGAAGGAATTTGGCACTACCTTAGTATTTAGACCATAAATTTTTACCCTAATGTCCATTTGATCTGACATTGTTACAGTAGATAGTAGACTCCCATAGCTACAACAGAGTATTTCACAATAATTTTCAAATCGACCTCTAACTAAGCCAAAACTTCATTGGAAGTTTAGCCAAAAATGGGAGTCCGTTCGAATGTGAATGGATCCGTTCAAACAACAGTTTGTCTCAATACTTTTGTGTCTGACATAACTCTGATGGAAAAGAAAAAGTACTAGAAGCAAGCAACGTTTGAACACCAAAATGACGTTCAAACATCGGGTAGATAGTTCGAATATGAGGTCGCGATTCTGAGTATTAGATTTGCACTGCTTGGACTATTTTCTTATACTATAAATACCAAAATATGTTTTCCCTTGCCCTATTTCATCAATTCTAATTCTAGAGAGTCTTGGAGAGCAAGAAAGAAGAGGAAAACGAGATTAAGGGTGATTTTCACATTGGAACAAATAAAACACGCTAGATTTTCACACAAAAACTATAGAATTGAGGTAGGGGATTCTTCTTGAGTTCTTTCATTGAGACTTAGGGTATAATTATTTATGTTTTTAATCTTCTTGATAATTATATGATAGATATATATGATGTCTTGGTTTTTTTTTATCATTGGAACGTAGTCTTGAACAAATATATGTTTGGGTTCAAGGAATACTTGTTTTTGAATTTTCAAAACCCTAGTTTTTCCAAAATACATGGATTTTTGATTTCTAAAGTCGTATTCTTGATTAAATCATCTTTTTCATCTAATACTTGATCTTCTTCAAAGCAATTTTAAATTTTGGCAAAACCCTAAAATTTTGATATCAAAATTATGAAGGTTTTCTTGATATGATCTTTTGCATATTTTAATTCCTTTATTATTGTAGTATATTGAGAATTGTGAAATTGTAATAATTGAATTTTTAATCAAATTGTCAATTGGTTAAGATTGTGGTAGTTGAGAAAATTGTGGTTTCATCTCTTGTATGGTTTGGGTGTGACAGACTTGAATTGCCTTCAAGAACTGCCGTAAAGTGTTAGAGTTTAGTCTATACCAATGGGGGTAAGATGGTTGCCTAATACTTATAGTGAATTGTTGTTTGCGAGAACGACTACTATTGTTCACGTAAGTTCGAGGCTGAGGGAATGTATACCTTTCCTGAGAAGGATTCGTTAATGTCATAGGAGAAGGTATACGCCCTTCCTAAAGTGGTTTGTGATTTGGACCTGCGGGAAATGATTGAGATTGTGTGGTTGTGGTGTGTGAACGAGGTAAAATTGTTGTGTAGATTCTTGAGAAGCATTAAACATATGTGAAAAATGGGGATGAACCAACATACACGAGAATATGGTATGATGCTACTAAGTTATTTATTGAGTGCTTTAATTTCTTGCATGTAAATTTCTTTTATTGATTTATTATATTCCGTACACTTGCGATCATTATAACTGTCATAGTTTTACTCTCACAAATTTATATATGCTATTTTTCAAAAGAGACTTGTCTTCTTTATTTGTTTTAAAACCTTGCTGGGATTTGAGAGGGATTTCATATGGGCTTTTGCTCACCCCCTATAACACATTACAAATTTTGGTAACAAGGAGGATCTCGAGTTAGATGAGCTGGTTGATCTCGGGGCTGGAGAGGGTCAGTATGAGGATACTAAAGTGGAAGGCTTAGAGTTACTTTGTTTTAGTTCTGAGTATTGTATTTGGAGAGATTTTTGTGAAACAATGTTTCAGTTAGTCTTATTATTCTGCTGCTAGATATTCTTTTATTTTGGATTGTAAGTTGAAGAAGTTTCAATGTTCTGTTGATTTTTAGTATTTACACTTTGACAGATGGATGAATGGTTTATTATTTAATGGTTATTTTTAGTTGCTCTCATGGTTGAATGGTTAGATAGTAATGCCTTCCAGAGTGGATTTTGGGGTGTTACAGGTTTGGTATTAGAGCTTAGGCTTTAGGTCTTACATGAGAGCTATAGGTTATGGATTACCAATAGAGTGTTAGGATTAGGAAGAATGAAATTATAGAATTGAGTCTAATAACAGGCCTTAGGCTTTAGACTCTAGAGTGAATTAGGGTTTCTTGTATGTTAAGGAAACTAAATTGAACTACTCTATGTAGAATGGAAGGTAGAAGGGGACGAGGACGAGGACGTGAAGGTTTCTTGAACCCCCCCACCACCACCTCCACCACATGCTATTAATGGTATCTACTAGTGCTTACAAAAGTTGACCACTCTGGTACAAAACTAGAATGGAAACCACAACCAAAAATGTGGCGGCACAACCACTAGCGGTGGGACAAGGAGATGTCAACGAAAATCAGAAGATGGTGGTGTTGCGAGAATTCTTACGACAGTGCCAACCCACTTTCCTAGGAAGCTCTAATCCAATGGAGGTGGTTAAGTTGATTAGGAAAGTGAGGAAATTGTGTGATAGCATGGGGACTGCTGTTGATCTCCGAGTGGGGCTAGCGACCTATTTGTTCGAAGGAGAAATGAACCACTAGTGGGATTCACTGAAGCGAATGCATGTTGTGGATACCATGACATGGGAGATGTTTAATCAGATCTTCCAAGATAAATACTTGCCCAATTCTATGAAGAATAGGATGAGTGCAAAATTTTTGGATTTGAAGTAAGGACATCATAACGGTGACTAAATATGAAATAAAATTTGATGAGTTGTCTCGCTATGCAATCGAGTTTGTGGCCATTGATGCAAAGATGGCTAAATGCTTTGAACAAGGTTTGAGACCTTCCATCCATGAGAAGCTAGTTGCACTCAGTATTCGAGAATACAAGGATCTAGTGGAGCGGGCAAACTTAGTGGATAGAGGAGGCTAGACGAAGACAAATTTTTGCTAGAAGAGGTCCCTTTAGAGCAGGTAGTAGCAGTGGAGTCTAATAAAGGGCAGCTCAATACCGCTGACCTGATCAAGCCTCAGCACAAAGGAATCAAGCAGTTCGAGGAGTTGAGGTTACTCAGAATAGAGCAGGCACTGACCCGCGTCAATGCTTTGCATGTGGAGGTTTTGGGCACTTCAAAAATAACTGTCTATCGTTTTCACCAAAGACCAATCAGCAAGCATGACAAAATAATGTGAACAAGCCCCACCTTAGAGGCTGCTACCACTGAAGAACCCTGGTGCAATTGTACCAATTGGTACTACTCAAGGCCGAGTATTTGCGATGACTAAAACAAAGGATGATCTCGTCGATGTTGTGGTTAAAGGTATCATTTTACTGTGTAATTCTTGGGCACGTATATTATTTGATCCTAGTGCTACTTACTCGTTTATATGCTTGGAATATGTTAAAACACTGGGATTGAAAGTTGAAAATTTAGACAAGGAGTTGAATCTTGCCTTACCCACTAGTGAACAATTGGAAACCTTTAAGGTGTGTCAAGGTTGAACACATTGGATACGGGAACAAGAGCTAAGGGTAGATATGGTAGTGTTGGACATGCATGGGTATGATGTGATCTGTGGAATGAACTTCCTATCCACATACCATGCGGTGATAGATTGCTTCCAAAAAAAGGGTAGTGTTTCAATCATAGGGGGGAGTAGTATTTAGCTTCACAAATGAGCAGAATGGTTTTCACCATTTTCCTATAATGGGTAAGCGGTTCTTACAGGCTAAGGCAAAAAGTAGTCCAAGCTTTCTTGCTAGCATAATGGGAGAGAAATGACTTGACTCCCCGCGATAGTTGATATGACTGGTGTTAGACGTTCCAGATGTATTTCCAGATCAGTTTCCTGGCTTACCACCTCAAAGAAAGATTGAGTTCACCATTAACTTGTATCCCGGAATAGAACCCATTTCTATTATACCTTATCAGATGGTACCTTTGGAGTTAAAGGAGCAAAGGAAGCAATTAGACCAGTTACTAGCAATTGGGTTTGCTCGTTTAAGCACTTCACCTTGGGGAACCCTGATCCTCTTTGTGAAGAAACATGATGAAACACTTCGGTTATGCACGTACTACTTGATGTTACAGAGTGACAGTGAAGAATAAATACCAATTACCTCATATTAATGATTTATTCGATTAGTTGAGGGATTCTAAGTATTACTCCAAGATTGATCTTCGTACAGGGTACCATCAACTAAGGATAAAGGAGGAGGATATTCCTAAGACAACTTTTTGTACCAAGTATGGTCATTTCAAATATATTGTAATGTCGTTTAGACGAACTAATGTTTCCGTAGCCTTTATGGATTTGATGCACAAATTATTTCGACCATGTCTAGATCAGTTTGTTATTGTGTCCATTGATGACATATTGATCTATTCACGGATACAAGGAGAACATGAAAACCATTTTTGGGTAGTGCTACAGAAATTGAGACAACATAAGTTATATGCTAATATGAGTAAATGTGAGTTCTGGATGAAGGAAGTGAAATTCCTTGGTCATGTTGTGTCGGAATAGGGTGTAGCGATTGACCTCGCAAAGATTAAAGTAGTGATGAAGTGGGAACCACCTAGTAATGTGATTGAAATATGAAGTTTCATGGGCTTAGTAGGCTACTACATGAGGTTTGTGGAAGGGTTCTCAAAGTTAGCTATGTCAATAACCCGCCTTACAAAGAAGGGGGAGAGATTCTTGTGGAATAAAGAGTGTGCACTAGCCTTCCGCACCCTGAAGGAAAGGTTGACAACAACACCTATCCTCACTATTCCAAATAGTAGAGAAGGACATGATATTTACACTAATGCTTCGTTACAAGGCTTGGGATGTGTGCTAATGTAGTAAGGTAAGGTAGTTGCTTATGACTCGAGATGACTAAAGATTCATAAGCAAAACTATCCCACTCACGACTTGGAGCTTGCAACTGTAGTTTTTGCTCTTTAGTTGTGGAGGTGCTACCTGTATGCAGAAAAGTTTCCAGTGTTTTTTAATCATAAGAGCCTCGAGTATATATTCACACAGAAATACTTGAATCTTCGACAAAGAAGGTGGATTGAATATCTGAAAAATTACGATTTCACACTCAACTACCATCCGGGGAAGGCTAATGTGGTAGCAAATGCACTTACCAGAAAGTCTTGGGGTGAAATCAATGTTCTTGCTATTAATAGGTGGAAGATGATTGATGCTTTGGAGGAATTTGATTTATTGGTGGGAAGACAGGAGGACGAACCACGCTTATTTAATCTTGTAGCTCAACTAATTCTCCGACAAAGGATTGTAGAGTTACAATGATTAGATACTGAGTTGGGAACTATCTGGGGTAGATTGCAGAGGAATGAGATTGTTGAGAACTGGTCTATACATAATGATGAGTTAAAGTTTTGTGGAAGAATATGTGTACCAAACAATGACCAAGTAAAGGAAGAAGTGTTGGAGGAAAGCCATCGTTCAAAATTCTCCCTACATTTGGATAGTACTAAGATGTATAAAGACAAAGACTGGGAGGTTTGCTCCAATCCTTACCGATTCCTGAGTGGATGTGGGACCATTTTAATATAGATTTTGTGTCAGGATAACCCAAGAAGGTCAAAGGTCATAATACAATTTGGGTCGTGGTTGATAGATTGACAAAGACTGCCCACTTTATACCTGTTAAGACCATAAATAACTTGGTAACCTTGAGCCAGTTATACATTCGAGAGATAGTGAGGTTACATGCGGTACCATTGTCAATTGTGTCTAATCGAGATAGTCGCTTTGTGACTAAATTCTGTTAAATCTTACAGAAGGCATTGGGAACAGATTTGTATTTCAGTACAGCCTTTCATCTTCAGACAGACGGACAATCTGAGAGGGTGATCCAAATTTTGGAAGATATGTTGAGGGCATGTGTTCTTGACCTCAAAGGGAGTTGGAGTAAACATCTTCCATCGGTGGAATTTGTCTATAACAACAGCTATCAGGCAAGTATTGGAATTGATCCTTATGAGGCATTGTATGGAAGACCATGTAGGTCCCCAACTTGTTGGCTAGAAGCTGGAGAGAGTAGCTTGTTTGAACCATAAATTGTCCGGGAGACTACTAAGAAAATTCAACTAATTATGGAAAGACTACTCACGGCCCAAAGTAGACAGAAAAGCTATGCAGATAGAAGAAGAAGACCCTTGGAATTTCAAGAGGGAGACTATATGTTCCTATAAACCCCCATATGTTTATATAAATATAACAATAAATTTTTTTAGTAATTCTAATATATGTAATGATGTAAGAATGAAGTACATAGACTATAAAAATAGAAATAAATATTTGGGAGATAAATTGATTGTTAAGTTTAAGTTTCGAAGGTGTTTAAACTTGGAAGGGGTTGTAGGTGAGTTTCTAGATACTTTTAGGTCAAAATAAGATGTCCATTGAATCCGGAAGATCAAGAAACATTGGGAGAGATAATATAGGGTGTAATAAAGTTAGGAAGTATCCCAGAATTAAGACACATTCTAGAAAGAATTCGGGTAGGAAGAAATTAGACATTGCCTTAGTATTTGGACCATAACGTTTTATCCTGATGTCTGTTTGAGCTGAAATATTTATAGCAGATACTAGACTTGCAGAGCTACAGAAATGTATTTCATGAAACATTTCCAAATTGACCTCTAAATAGGCCAAAACTGCACTGGAAGTTTCAGCAAAAATTGGAAGTACGTTCGAACGTGAAAGTACGTTCAAACGACCTACGTTCGAACGTGAAATGACGTTCGAACGTCCTACGTTCAAACGTGAAAGTCTGTATGAATGAAAGTGCATTCCAGTACTTTTTGTCTGATGGAAAAACCAAAGTACTGGGAGTTAAGGACGTTCGAACACTAATGACGTTCAAACGTCAGTTACGAATTCTGACTCTCAGAATCGCGCACAAGACACCATTTCTTCCACTATAAATACTTAAGGGCACCTCCCTAAGCCCCATTTCAACATTTCTAACCCTAGAAAAGCTTAGAGAGGAAGAAAAAAAGGGAAAACAAAAGATTAAAAGGTTGATTCAAGTTTGGGAAAGATCAAATCTCAAGTTCTTCAAGAACACTAAGGAAAAAGAAGGTAGGAGTTCTTCCTATTCTCTTACATTGAGGCTAGGGTTTACTTATATGTATTCTTTTGTCTCTAAATCTTATTTATTTGTTAGTAAATCATTGATTTTTGATATTCTTGCAAACACTATCATGTTTTAAACAAATCTATGGTGGGATAACCATTAAATCTATTCTTCTTGACTCAAAACCCTAGTTTTCAAGAGAAATGGATTTTTCTCTTGATTTTTTCTTTGTTCTTGATTTCAAAACTTTAGTGCTTAATATTAAACCCCAAAATGGTATTTATGATGATCTCTTGCATATTTTCTTAAATTGTTCTATTGGTATACTACTTGTGAAATATGGAGATTTTTGAATGTATTTGTGATTAGAGAAATTGACTGGATATTGTATCTCTTATGGATGTTTGGATGACCATGGGTGGCCACTGACTGGATATCATAGAGTGGGTTAGATGTGTTTCTTACTCTGTGTGAGTTTGAAGGTTCCCTATCACTCGTAGTGGGG
This sequence comes from Ilex paraguariensis, assembly GCA_963454935.2. Taxonomy (NCBI): domain Eukaryota; kingdom Viridiplantae; phylum Streptophyta; class Magnoliopsida; order Aquifoliales; family Aquifoliaceae; genus Ilex; species Ilex paraguariensis. Next base: position 806,359 of record CAUOFW020006502.1, read on the forward strand.
TTGGTGCCTTGCGAGGACCAAACCACTATTCGCTCACGTGTTATCGAGACTGAGGGTTAGGACACTATTCCTGGGTTGAATTCATCACTGCCATGAGTTAGTATAAGCCCTTCCAAAAGGTTGGATATCCTTGCGAGGATTTGGGATTGTGTGTATGGGCTAGGATATTCTCGATGTGTTTATTCATGCGAATCATGCATCATACCTGAGATACGAATACAAGTTGTGGGTTTATGATTTATTGTACCAGAAACAGTTTTCTACAAGAGCTTGTGGAAGTATGAGATTCTACAAGAACTTGTGGAAAATGGTTTATGGTTGGAAATGATTTGTTATTTGTAATTTGGCGTTATTACTTCACTTAATTTATTGTTATTGTGTAAACTTGAGATCTATTGCAATGTCCCTGTTTTCTTTCAAAATTGATATATAATAATTGCAAAATGAGACTAACTTGTTTTACATGGTTTCTAAACCTTGTTCGAGTTTGAGATGATTTTCCTACAATGCTTAGTGGTCACCCGCTACAAATATCATACTTTTCAGATTATAGCTTAGAGGAAGAACTTGGAGTCGATGAGAAGGTACGCTGGGAAGCTCAAGTGGATGGGCATGTGGATCCGGAGGGGGATATCTATGATTGTTATGTTTATGTCCTGGACTAGAAAATTCCTTTGGAGATAATGTTCATGTTAATCTTTTGTTATTCTGCTGCAAGGTTACGTTTAATTCTTTTTGATGTAATTGTCATAGTTTGGCATATTCTTTTGATATTATGGCCCTGGTTTTACATATTCCTTTGGGATGATGCAGTAGATATTATATATGATGAATGAAAATTCTCTTTATTGATGGATTTTAGTAGTTGCTCTCATGATGTGAATGGTTTTAGATGTAATGTCGTCCAAAGGGGATTTTGGGGCGTTACAGGTTTGGTATTAGAGCCTAGGCTTTAGGTCTTACATGGGAGCTATAGGTTATGGATTACCATTAGAGAGATAGGACTAAATTGAATGAAATTGTGGATTTAAAATTTTATATAAGCCTTATGCTTTAGATTAAAGTGATAGTTAGGATGTCCTATACATCAATGAAACTAAATTGTGAATTGATGTATAGGATGGAGGGTGAACGTGGATGTGGATGTGGATGGGGACGTGGTGGCCAAGCAAACCCACCCCCACCACCTCCAGATGCCATGAATGGCATCTATCAATGCCTAAGGGAGCTAATCAATCTAGTACAACACCAGAATAGAAACAACAACCAGCGACGACAGAATTTCACGAGGGGAAGTCCGATTAGGACTGGTGCTAGCAGTAGTGGAGCTACACAAAGGACAGCTTCGTACCGCCGACCTAACCAAGCTTTGGGACAAAGGAATCAAGTCATTTGAGAAGCTACGGTTACTCGGAACAGAGCAGACACTAACTCACGTCAATGCTTTGCATGTGGAGGGTTCGGGCACCTCAAAAATAACTGCCCATCGATTCCACCAAAGACTAATCAAGCAACGGGACAAGTACATGCAAATAAGGCAGCACGACAGAAGCCATTATAGCTGAAACCATTAGGAGCTATAGCCCTAGGTGGTACCAAGCAAGAAAGAGTTTTTGCTTTGACCCAACCGGAGCAAGACTTTTTCAATACAGTTGTTAAAGGTATCGTTCTTCTTTAAAATTCTTGGGCCCGAATTTTATTTGATCCCAGTGCTATTCATTCATTCATACGCACTACATATGCTCTTAATTTGGGATTGGACTTTGAGAAGCTAGAACATGCCTTAAGTATTGACATGCCTACAGCAGAACGGTTGGATACTAGAAGGGTGTGTAGAGGTTCTATGCTTCAAATTGGGGAGTATTAGGTGAGGGTGAAGGAAACTCTAGGCTTGACTTTATTTGAAGTGATATGTTTATAAGATAAGTGTGATTTGTTACTTAATTAGGTTAGGAATTAATTATTTGTTTAGATTCATGGATTAGCTAGCTTTGAGGAGTGGACAAAAATTTGGGATGTATATTCTAGTTTTATATTGTGTCGTTTTGGACTATTCTAGGAGAAGGATGGTAATTTGAATTTTGATTTGTAAATGATGCTAGGCATGAATCTTTATGCAAGTCATATTATCTATATTGGAGATAGGTATGAGATAAGATTTGTGATAAATGACACCTAAACTTGAGTTGGACAAGTATAGCAGAGCCATCAGTCACACAGACTATCTTTCACTAATTTGATCATAACTCTTTGTTGGAAAGTCCAAACGGTGCACCGTCTTTTTTGTTAGAATCCTAACTCGTATATATTTCTAACCATATAGGTCACACATGCTAGAAATACCTAAGTTAAATCAGTTTATTCTTCAAAATTGATCAAAAATCTGCGTTGTGGTATTCCTTGGATAGCAAAATGTCGTGTTTTTCTTCTTAGACTCTGAAGGACTTAACCTTAAGCAAGCTTCCATCATTATTTAGGCTTTGATTTAGAGATACCCCCATTTTGATTGAAGTACTTTGATGGATAACAATATAAAATGGGATTATGACTTGGTGCCTTGCCGACTCTAAGTATGTTATTCTACTATTAATCTTGCTTATATTTTTGGAAGTCAAGGAGATGTGATAACCCAATTTGGATGTGTGGAGGTAATGTCAACTTAGAAGTTTTTTAAGATGGACTAAGTTTTGAATAATTAAGGTTATGAAAATTTACGTGTGTTACTTAAAAGTCAAAGAAATTAAGGAATGAATGTAGTTTTAGTTTTATGATGGAAACCATGGGTGTGTTATGTTTTCCGCAATGGTGAGTACGATGTTATGAGATTGTAGAATTCTCAAATATGATCAATTGATGGAATATGGCAAAGTTACATTGAATGAGAGCTTATTTTGGATTAACGATAGGAATTGTGATTGTGGTTCTTAAATGGATAGGAGTTTGTTTTCATAACCACAAACTTGAGGTTACCAATATTGTTTTGAAAATATTATGGAGAATTAATTAAATTTACTTAGAATGTTTAGAAGGGGTCATGCATAGGATACTCATTGAGAGAGTTATACTTAGTTTATCTTATTTCCTTGAGAGCTTAGTTGACTACTCCTAGACTCTCTAAAGTATTAACAATCAAGAATCTCTTAGTTGAATGTTAAGTTAACAGTTGACTTGTATTGCACTCCTTAATTAGAAATTGAGGTCAATTTATGCAAGCGAACTTATAGGAGTTTCATTTGACTCTCGATATTGTTGGATTAAAGATTATAGAGATTTAAAAGCTCGAGGTTAGATATAACAGAAAATCATGAAAATAAGGAAGATATCTAAAGTTTGATATGAACTTCTATTGTTCTATAGGATCTTTTAATGTTATTGAAGTTGTGTTGGAGGAATATGAAGTTCTTTTTCATGTCTCTTTAATACATTATTAAGATATAGGTTTGATTAATTATACTTAAGGATTGTTGGTGCGAGTATTGAAGATTCAAACATTATAATTAGTGGTGATAATTAGAGGGATGTAATTTGAGGAATTCATGATGATACCCATGGAGATCGGCTTTGACATGGTTGTAGAAACTTTATGTAATTTTTTTTTTATAAATGACTATGGTTATCCTACTAATTAGAAGATCGTTATTATCATGAGGATTGTGAATAATTACTAAGGCTTATTGATTTGAGCTCGAGATTGGAGACTGAGAGCAAATATCTTAGAGATATAATTTGACACTTTGCCTAAGTATTATAGTTAGTTAATTACTAAAATTTCCTTTGAATGGATTAGATGGATCGTTAGTGTACACATTTAAGAAGTTATAATTAGAGGATAAATGTGGTTAGGTTTCAGTTGTACACTTTGGCAGAATTTGACATATCTTCTCAAAACTTTCAAACCCATGGAAATTCTTATCTTGTGGCTGTTTTTGATTTGTGAATTGGTGGATTATAATTTATATCAGAGTGCGCAGTTAGCTATTTGATTAATGACTACAATGGTGAAGGTAAGGAGTATCGTGAGAAATTACAAATTGATGTGTAACATAAGGGATGATCTTAGAATATTGACTTATGTGGGAGTGTGTAGTTATGAATTGAAATTATTGTAGATTTCAAAGATTGTGAATTCCTCTTGGTTAGTGAGAGACACAATCATTAAGAATGTTGTATCTATTTCAGGGATCGAGATAAATCTTACCATGATGTCATTAATATTTTTTTTTCGTTACACCATGATGTTAGTATAGGAAAGATGAGTAATCCTAATAGTGAAATTGTATTTTGGTTATTTTGATATGCTTATGAATAAGCTACATGTAAGAAGCAAATATAAGGTTTATTGAAATGATTGGTGAAATTCAAAAGAAAAGTGATATTTGATGAGTACACAATTAAGTATTGTGATTTAGTAGTTATGCATAATAAGAAATTAGTTGGAAAAATTGAATACAATTATTGAGAATAGAGGTGATAAATGGTTTCTAGTAAAGGAATGTAGTCTTCAAGACTTTAAGTAGCTGCAATGATGTTATAAGTGGAAAAGATGGATATAAAATTTATGATATGATATTCTATTTTAACCTTGGCTTTGATGTTTAAAGGATGAATAGAACTGGAGATATCATAGCCAAATGACAATTAGGTAGACTAACTCGACGATTAAGTTTCGAGGATGAAACTTTCTTTAAGGGGGTGGATTGTAAACCCCCATATGTTTATATAAATATAACGATAAAATTGTTTAGTAATTCTAATATATGTAATGACGTAAGAATGAACTACATAGACTATAACAGTAGAAATAAATATTTGGGAGACAAATTGATTGTTAAGTTTAAGATTCGAAGGTGTTTAAACTTGGAAGGGGTTGTAGGTGACTTTCTAGATACTTTTAGGTCAAAATAAGATGTTCATTGAATCCAGAAGATCGAGAAACAATGGGAAACGTAATATGAGTAATAAAGTTAGGAAGTATCCTAGAATTAAGACACATTCTAAAAAGAATTCGGGTAGGAAAAAATTAGAAACTGCCTTAGTATTTGGACCATAACTTTTTATTCTGATGTTCGTTTGAGCTGAAATATTTATTCTACATACTAGAACTCCAGAGCTACGAAAGTATATTTCATGAAAATTTTCCAATTCGACCTCTAAATTGGCCAAAACTGCAATAAAATTTTTAGCAGAAACAGGAAGTATGTTCGAACGTGAAATTACGTTCGAACGTGAAAGTCCATTTGAATGACAGTGCATTCCAATATTTTCTGTCTGATGGAAAAACCAAAGTACTGGGAGCTAAGGACGTTCGAACATCAGTTACGAATTCTGACCCTCAGAATCGTGCACAAGACACCATTTCTTCCACTATAAATTTTTAAGGACACCTCCCTAAGCCCCATTTCAACATTTCTAACCCTAGAAAAGCTTAGAGAGGAAGAAATAAATGGAAAACAAAAGATTAAAGGGTTGATTCAAGTTTGGGAAAGATCAAATCTCAAGTTCTTCAAGAACACTAAGGAAGAAGAAGGTAAGGGTTCTTCCTATTCTCTACCATTGAGGTTAGGGTTTACTTATATGTATTCTTTTGACTCTAAATCTTATTTATTTGTTAGTAAATCATTGATTCTTGATATTCTTGGAAACACTATCATGTTTTAAAAAAATCTATGGTGGGATAACCATTAAATCTCTTCTTCTTGACTTAAAACCCTAGTTTTCAAGAGAAATGAATTTTTCTCTTGATTTTTCCTTTGTTCTTGATTTCAAAACTTTAGTGCTTTATATTGAACCACAAAATGGTATTTATGATGATCTCTTGCATATTTTCTTAAATTGTTCTATTGGGATACTACTTGTGAAATTTGGGGATTTTTGAATGTATTTGTGATTGGATATTGTACCTCTTGTGGATGTTTAGATGACCATAGGTAGCCATTGACCGGATATCTTAGAGTGGGTTAGATGTGTTTCTTACTCCATGTGGGTTTGAAGGTTCCCTATCACTCATAGTGTGGTTGGTGCCTTGCGAGGACTAAACCACTATTCGCTCACGTGTTATTGAGACTGAGGATTAGTATATTATTCTTGGGTTGGATTCGTCACTGTTATGAGTTGGTATACGCCCTTCCTAAAGGTTGGATATCCTTGCGAGGATTTGGGAGTGTGTGTGTGGGCCAGGATATTCTCGATGTGTTTATTCATGCAAATCATGCATTACTTAAGTTGTGGGTTTATGGTTTATTGTACCAAAAATTATTTTCTACAAGAGCTTGTGGAAGTATGGGATTCTACAAGAACTTGTGGGAAATAGTTTGTGGTTGGAAATGATTTGTTATTTTTAATTTGGCGTTATTATTTCACTTAATTTATTGTTATTGTGTAAACTTGAGATCTATTGAAATGACCCTATTTTCTTTCAAAATTGATATATAATAATTGCGAAATGAGACCGAATGGTTTTATATTGTTTCTAAACCTTGTTTGAGTTTGGGAGGATTTTCCTACAGGGCTTAGTGCTCACCCCCTACAAATATCATACTTTTCAGATTATAGCTTAGAGGAAGAACTTGGAGTCGATGAGAAGGTACGCTGGGAAGCTCAAGTGGATGGGCATGTGGATCCGGAGGGGGATATCTAGGATTGTTATGTTTATGTCCTGGACTAGAAAATTCCTTTGGAGATAATGTTCATGTTAATCTTTTGTTATTCTGCTGCAAAGTTACGTTTAATTCTTTTTGATGTAATTGTCATAGTTTGGCATATTCTTTTGATATTATGGCCATGGTTTTCCATATTCCTTTGGGATGATGTAGTAGATATTATATATGATGAATGAAAATTCTCTTTATTGATGGATTTTAGTAGTTGCTCTCATGATGTGAATGGTTTTAGATGTAATGTCGTCCAAGGGGGATTTTGGGGCGTTACAATTCCTCAAGGTGACACCCAAAAAGGGAGTGTTTAGATTTGGCAAGAAGGGGAAATTAGCCCCAAGGTACCCCGGACCATTTGAAGTGATCAAAGCTGTGGGTAAAATAGAGTATCAACTTGGGTTACCAGCCAGTTGTCAGGGATACATGACGTGTTCTATGTGTCAATGTTAAGAAAGTACAAATCCGATACAACACATGTTGTGGATTTTGAAGGAATTGAAATTCAAGATGGAGTAACATATGAAGAACAACCGATGAAGATTCTCGATACCATGGAGAAGGTGCTTCGCAATAAAATAATCCAATTGGTAAATGTCTTGTGACAACATCATGGGATGAAAGAAGCTACCTAGGAACCAAAGATGGAGATGCAAGCGAACTACCCTCATTTGTTATCTACTTAAGGTAAGTTTCGAGGACGAAACTTTCTTTAAGGGAGGTGGATTGTAAACCCCCACATTCTTATCTTTATATAGTAACGTAATTAATTTAAAATGCTCATATATGTAATGATGTAAGCATGAATTATATTAGATTGTAGGAATAGAAATAAAAATGTTAAGCGAGGTAATAGGGTGTGTAGTAGAAGTTAGGAAGTATTTCAGATTAAAGCACATTTTAGATAGAATTCAGGTGGGAAGGAATTTGACACTGCCTTAGTATTTGGACCATAACTTTTATCCTGATTTATGTTTAATTTGATATTTTAACATTAGACACTAGACTCCCACGGAAACAAAAAGTATTTCACAAAAATTTTGCAAATCGACCTATAATTAGGCCAAAACTTCATTGGAAGTTCAGCTAAAAATGGGAGTTCGTTCGAATGTGAATGGATCCGTTCGAACAACAGTTAGTCCCAGTAATTCTGTGTTTGATACAACTCTGATAGAAAAGAAAAAGTACTGCGAGCAAGCAATGTTTGAACTCTAAAATGAAGTTCTGAGTATTTGGAGGTAGATAGTCATTTGAACATGACTATCAGAATGATAGAAGATGTAGATAGTTCGAACGTGAGGTTGCAATTCTAAATAATATATTTGTGCCACTTTGATGGTTTTCTCATACTATAAATACCGAAGGATGTGTTCTCTTGCCCTATTTCATCAATTCTAACCCTAGAGAGTTTGGAGAGAAGAAAGAAGATGAGAAACACGAGATTAAGGGGGGTTTTCACATTAGAACGGATCAAACACGCTAGGTTTTCACACAAAAACTGTGGAATTGAGGTAGAGGATTCTTCTCGAGTTCTTTCATTGAGACTTAGGGTATAATTATGTATTTTTTCAATCCTCTTGATAATTATATGATAGATATACATGAGTTCTTAGTTTTTTTATCATTGGAACGTAGTCTTGAACAAAATATATATTTGGGTTCAAGGAATACTTGTTCTTGAATTTCCAAAACCCTAGTTTTTCAAAAATAAATGTTCTATTTATGAAAAATACATGGATTCTTGATTTCTAAAGTCCTATTCTTGATTAAATAATATTTTTATCTAACACTTGTTCTTCTGCCAAGAAATCTTGAGTTTTGGCAAAACCCTAAAATTTTGATATCAAAATTGTGAAGGTTTTCTTGATATGATCTCTTGAATATTTTAATTCCTTTATTGTTGTAGTATATTGAGAATTGTGAAATTGTGATAATTGAATTGTTAATCAAATTGTGATTGGTTAAGATTGTGGTTTCATCTATTGTATGGTTTGGGTGTGACGGACTTGAATTGCCTTAGAGAGTTGTCCTAGAGTGTTAGAGGTTAGTCTATCTTAGTGAGGGTGAGATGGTTTCCTAACACTTGTAGTGAATTGTTGTTTGTGAGAGCAACGACTATTGTACACTTAAGTTTGAGGTTGTGGATAGTATACCTTTCTTGGGAAGGATTCGTCAATGCCGTGAGAGATTGTGCGGTTGTGGTGTGTGAACGAGGCAAAATCGTTGTGTAGATTCCTGAGAAGTATTAAACATACATGAGAATGGGGATGAACCAACATATGCGAAAATATGGGATGATGCTATTGAGTTATTAATTGAATGCTTTAAATTCTTGCTTGATTATTCGTTTCAATGATTTATTGTATTCTATATACTTGAGAAAATTACAACTGTCATGGTTTTACTCTCACAAATTTAGATATGCTATTTTCCAAAAGAAACTGGCCTTCTTTATTTGTTTTAAAACCTTGTTGGGATTTGAGAGGGATTTCCTACAGGCTTTTGCTCACCCCTACAATACATTACAGATTTTGGTAATAAAGAGGATGTTGAGTTAGGTGAGTAGGTTGATCTCAAAGCTAGAGAGGGTCAGTATGAGGATCCTGAATTCGAAGCTTATAGTTGCTTTGTTTTAGTTCTGAGTATTGTATTTGGAGAGATTTTTGTAAAACAATGTTTGAGTTGATTTTATTATTCTGCTGCTAGATATTCTTTGATTTTGGATTGTAAGGTGGAGAAGCATCAATGTTCTGTTGATTTTTTGTATTTATTCTTTCACAGATGGATGAATGGTTTATTATGTAATGGTTATTTTTAGTTGTTTTCATGGTTGAATAGTTTATAGATAGTAATGCCTTCTAGGGTGGATTTTGAGGCGTTACACATTCTAAGTCCCCGCCATTGATGTTACACATCCAATGACTATTTATAATTCTCAGGTCTTTCTTGGGGTGGGTATTTGTGGACTTACACCAACGGGCACTCAACCGATACAACATTAATGGACTTCCACCAACGGATCCGTGTACGTCGACACACTTTATAGACCCTATACCAACGGAGTGAGTATCCAATCACCGGACCTTGCACTTGATGGACATTATAGCTCTTCTTACTAACCCTAACCCTATTTTCAATGCAACCCGTGTGACTTAATCGAACCTCGGTCCAACTATCCAGAGCCCACACATCATCCACCAAGAATGGTCTTGATCAAACCATGCACACACACCCACACTCAGGCCAATTGCCCACGAATGTGATGCTACCTGTGCATATGCAATGTAAATGTACAATTGCAATTCCTCAACCATTTTCAATATGTCATGAGCACAATATGAACATTCCAATATCCAATCTACATGCCTCATGGTAAATTACATCATCAGCATATAACCACCATTAATAACTTCAACGTCAATATATCATATCCATATACCAACATTTCCCAACATCAAGTTCCAAGCATGTTATAACATAATCAATGTAAATAACACACATAATCCACATAGGCATATAATCAAGCACCTTTAAGGCAAGAAAATCATGTAAAACATAATAAGCCCAAATTCTCATTTTTTTTCAAGAAATCATAACAAGTAATTTCTACATATCCAATGCATGTTAGAATTGATTTTAACCATTCTTAATACACATTTTCCACATTTCAAATACCATAGGTAAGCACTATACATGAGATTACATCTCTAACACCCTACCCATTTCATATATCAACCCTAGGTTAGAAATAAACCTAACTAGAAAAATAACCCTACCTCTTGGAGCATATAATACAAGTTGCAGAAAGCTCCAAAATGCCCAAATCAAGCTTTAACCCTTGATTTCCAAAAATCTCATCCTTGAAACTTCAGTGAAATCCATGATTTTAGGTATGTAGTCGTTACCCTTGTCACGTAGATTGACTTTGGTTCTTGGCCCGACAGATTCCGACCAACGGAGAGTCATAGTCGTAGAGAGAAGTTGGAAACCCTCCCTGTTTCCCTCTCTTCCTCTTCAACGTAAAACCCAAATGAACAATGGGGAGAAAATGTGATTTTTCTCCCCTATTTATACTCCTATGATGCTTGGCCCACGTTGCGCCACACTTCCTCCCTAACGAGTCCGATTTCGTCTCGAAATAATTAAATTTCGTCCCGATTAAAGTTTAAACTATTTTTATTTCAACTAAATTTAAATTATTTTTAATTTTTGAAATTTAATTCTCGTTCTTGTTTATTGAGGTCATGCGATAGCGGATTGCCTTGCAAAACTCAAAAAATCTAATTGTCTCAGAATTCAACGAAAATTGACTGAGTAACTAGATTTCACGAGACAAATCCAACAGTGAGGTCCATTTCGTCATCTGAGTTGTAGAAAAAATTAGATTTTCAATCCATACTGAAGTGGCAGTTTACCATTTTGCCCTTTTTAATAAAAATTTAAATTTACCCAAATTTTACAGTTTACAGAAGACTTTCATACCCTTCTCGATCATGTGGCCCAAATGCATATGTCCTAACTGGGTAGTATCTGAATCTGAAATTTTTGAAGATGATACACTAGTTGAACCATCACAATATCACACTGAAGAACATAAAGACCATTAATCTTTTTAAATTTCATTATAACCAAGGAACCCTTTCAAGCTTTCACAACTCCACCTTCAGTAGAAAACCTACAACCAATGGAACATCATGAATCTTCTACCAGCAAACTAGCTTCGTCCAAACGGTGGTGGTGGCAAGTGTAATTCAAGAATAGAACATCATGAATATTCTACCAGCAAACTAGCACTGTCCGGACGGTGGTGGTGGCATTTGGACGATGGCCCTTGGCGGTTGGTCGTTATCCTCCACCTATTGCTTGCCTAATGCCTATATATATAGGGCTACTTCTTCATTTGAAACCAGTTGGGCTAGGAAAGGAGAGAAAGAAAGAGAAAAGAAAGAAAGAAAGAGAAAAGAAAGAAAGGAAGAGAAAAAGAGGACAAAGGGAGAAAGTCATACAGAGAATTCAAGATCCAGTTTGTCCTACTCTACAACCAAAACTCTGTTTTTCTACATTTCTGTTATGTCTTTCTATGTGAAGAATTGAACTACCGCCACCTTTGCGCCTAAACTGATATTAAGGGTCGTTGTATTTCAATTGTTCCTTGCTAAAGAAGTGTCAGTGTCTGTATTCTATTTACTATTGTAATGATAATTACCCGCACTTCTTGCTTGTCTATAGTAATGGAGTGTGAGTAGTTACTTATACTCTTCAATGAGGGGTGAACATATGTATAATATTGGTTAAACTATGGAAATGTTGATGTTTTATTAAGCACACACTCTCTCTCTCTTTATATATATATATATATATGCTCACGGTTATGAACACCAAACGATATTTAACTTTTTATACTAACTATTATTATGAACTTCATGCATGATACAGTGATGTACATAATTGGGTGTTACTATGTAGCTCGGAATTATATCATCAGTGAATCATCAACCTATCGATTAAATATCTAGTGTTCCAAAGGCATGGCTTAATCTCCAGGAGCACTGAAGATGTTCTACTGTTGAATGGTACAATTGTCAGATTAATAATCTAAGTAAAACTCTTGAATGACTTGACCTTTTGGATTACTAGGGTTGTTTAACTGGTACAGGATATGAAAGTTATTAGATGAATAACCTAAATGATCCTCCTGAATGGCATGACCTTCTGGATTATTAGGGTTGTTTAACTGATACAAGATATGAAAGTTGTTAGATGAATAACCTAAATGATCCTCCTGAATGGCTTGACCTTCTGGATTATTAGGGTTGTTTAACTGATACATACTATAATATTGACAATTGAGTAATGCAAGTGATCCTCATGAATGGCTTGACCTTCTAGTTTACTTGGATTAGTCAATTTTCATATAACCGGCTAACCTAAGAAGTTATTGCGCTATGATTTAATAATACCACCAACTAACCTAAGAAGTTGTTGTGTTATGGTTTACATAATCAGACCTATCGGTTAACTTTCCAGTGACTTAGAAGTTAATTGTTGTAAGGTAGAATTTTCAGTATTTAACTAATATAAATCAAATGAGATTCTTAAACTGAAGGGTATTTTTCATATTATTATCTTTTAACAATTTGTTTACAAATTTCATTTACTTAGACTAGTTATCAATCTAAGCTCGCATCACAAGCTACACTAACAATAACTTTACTGATCTTATTTTAAATTCTAATTATTAAAACTCTTTGTGGGATCGATCTTGGACTTATATCGAGAAAACTACAATTTGACCACTTATACTTTGGTGTATAATATAAATCCGATCATGAAATAGTTTGAATCAAGTTTTTGGCGCCGTTGCAGGGGAGTTACGATAATTTGAAATTAAATAAAATAGAGAAGATATTTATTTGTATTATATGTATATAGATTGTTTGTTTTCTCTTTAAAAAAAATGTTTATATATGTTCATTCATCAGTAGGCTCTGTAAATCAATCATCTTCATCTACACAAAAATCAGTTGAATTAAGTATGGCTCAAAACGTACCTAGGGAACAACATCCTAGAGACCAAGAAGTAGTTCAAAATATTCGACCATTAAGAGAATATTTACATCCTACATGAACTAATGTCCCGTCATGTTTTACTTTTCCAACAAATGCTCCAAATGTTAATAATAAGCCAGTCACAATACAGTTATTACCAAAATTCTATGGTTCAGAAACTGAAAATCCTTATGTGGATATGAAAGAATTTGAAGAAGCGTGTGGAACTTTGTAAGATAATTCTGAAATGGTCAGATTAAATCTTTTTCCTTTTTCTTTAAAAGATAAAGCTAAACAGTAGCTTAACTCTTTAAGAGCTAATTCTATCACAAATTGGCAAGCTTTGCAAACTGAGTTTTTTAAAAAGTTTTTTCTTGTGCATCGTACTAATACATTCAGACATCAAATAGTGAATTTTTCTGTAAAAGAATGTGAAACTTTTTATCAATGTTGGGAGAGATTTAAAGATCTTCACCAAGCTTGTCCACCTCATGCATTTGAAAACTGAATATTAGTTGGTTTTTTTTATGATACTCTTCCACCTGCAATGCGACAACTTGTTGAAATGATGGCCCAGGGGGAATTTATGAGTAAAAATCCTAAAGAAGCGTTTCAATTTTTTTATACTATTCCTGAAAGTTCCCATATATGATACTCGGCTTCTTCAAACATAGTGGAAACTAAGTCATCTACATCTGAAAGAGGAAAATATGTCTTAAAAGAAGATGATGACTTAATAGCTAAAATGGGTAATTTATCTCAAAAATTAGAAGCCATAGAAATGAAAAAAAAATAAAACAACTGTCTATTGTGTCTTCTACTGATCAAATATGTGAAATTCGTGTGTTGTTAGGACATCCTACAACAAAATGTCTCACTATACCAGCATTTAAAGAAGTGTTAATTGAGCAATCTAATGTTATTCCAACTTATAATAAGCCTTATCTAAATCCTTATTCTGAAACTTACAATCCAGGATGGAGGAATCATACAAATTTTAGTTGGAGAAATACACAATCCAAAAATCAAACAGAAGGTCCATCATAGCCACAGAATCAACAACCATATCAACCCCCACATAAAAGAACTCTTGAAGTTACTATGAATCAATTTATTCAAAGTCAAATGAGTGACGCCCCTAAAACCGAGGGTGCTTTAACAACCGTTGACCACCCGTCAACCCGCGGAAACACCTGTGATTATCGTATTACCCGACATCACTTCAATCACATCCCCTTTAATCGGGGTCATAATCCACACATGTAACCCGTGTACATTTTCTCATTTAATTTAACCGTGGTCGATGCACCACATTTTATGCCCCGTTATAATACATTTGCATCCTTGGAACCAAATAATCCATGGCCCAAAAGCTTGGCAAGGTAATATTTAAAATTTCAAAATTTTGGAAAAAGTACTGGTACACATTGCCCACTGGACCTCGCAGTACCAGTACGCTTTGCCCACTAGTCTTCATTGTATCGGTACTGTTAACTCACTGGGCCTCATGGTACCGGTACTCCTTGCCCACTTTTGCCTATTACACCTGCTTTTCATTTCCAACTCATTCATAAGCATATCATTTCCATCCAACTCATGTGTAATGAGGTTTTTCATGTAATACAGGGTCCACACACGTTCTATTACATTCAATTTTCATAAATTTACATACCAAAATAGAAATTTCAAAATTTCTTTACAAAATTCAAAATAAAGCCACATTTCAGCTTCCTTCATCCTAGAAGTCCTATGCAAGGGCCTTTCTCCGACGTATATCCTGTACCTGAAATATTTTCCCGTATAAGATGCGCCACGCCCAGTAGAGTATTTCCTACTAAAGCTATTTCCCAACCAAAGTGCATATGAATGTCCATGCAACTCTTTACAAACAACAACACCCCAAACAAGAATATATTATTCAATCTTAAGATTTTAGCAATGTCATGCCATAAAATGAGATGAGACTCACTCATTCAACCCAACCCGAACACTCCCTGGCTCCTTTTCCCCCATTCAATGTCATTGGTAATCAAAACTGGCTTTCCAAGCCCCACCATTGGCGCTACACACCCAATGACTATTTAAAAATCTCCTGGTCTTTCTTGGAGTGGGTACTTATGGACTTACACCAACGGCACCCAATCGACACGGAATTCATGGACTTTCATCAACGGTTTTACGTACACCGACACACTTTATGGGCTCTTATACCAAAGAAGTGCATCTCCGATCGCTGAGTCTCCCACCTGAGGGATAGTCTAGCCCTTCTTGCTAATCTCGACCAAATTCTTTGTCCATACCACCGTGCGACTCAGTCGGATTTTTGATCCAACTATCCCGAGCCCGCCATCATCTAACTATTTGGTGTTTGATATCAACCATGCACATACACACCCACACTCATGGCTATGGATGCGTTTTCCCCATGCAAATGCAATGTAATGCACCGTTGTTTAATCAATGTCATGCCCATATGTAAAGAATGCCACATAAGCAAAATTAACCACATTTAAACATATTCCATGGCAATTTATATCCAAAGCATATAATTATCAATTCTATCACAATGTTGATGTATCTATATGCATAAATCAACATCTTTATATCCAATAATACATCACAAGCATGTCATTACATATTATGTGCCAATAACACACTCTATTCACAAGGCATAATAAAACACAATAACATGTCCACATAACCCAAATTTCCATGGAATTACACAGTAATTACCACATATCAATTCCATGTTAGGAATTTATTTTAGCCCATTCTATCAACATACTCATTTCATATACCACCCTAGGTTGTAAATAAACCTAAGTAGAAAGGAACCCTACCTCTTGAACCGTAAAAAGCCATCAAAAAACTCCAAGAACCCAAAAATGAGCAAAAATCCCTAGCTTCCAAAAATTATGTTCCTTGATCTTCGGTAAAACCTGCACTTTTTGTGATAGACGCGTAGCCCTTGTCGAGGAGATTGACTATAGTTCTTGACCCATGTTGATTTGAGCACCGTAGGGTCGTAGATTGTAGAGAGAATGTGGAGAGAACTTGAGTTTTCGTCTCTTCTTTTCTATCGGTTAATGGCTGAGCAAAATGGGAGAATAAATCATATTTTCCTCCTATTTGTAACCTTAGAATACTTGGCCCACAACGCGTCATATGACCCTCTTTTCCTCGGGTCTGTTTTCACCCTGAAATGATTAAATTTCGTTCTGGTTCAAGTTCAAAATAATTTTATTTTAATTTGCCTTAAATTATTTTCTAACTTTCAAATTTGTTATTAAAAATCTCGTTTTTTGGGTCACCTAAGACCCAACCGCCTCGTAAAACATGATAAATCTGACTATCTCAGAATTCGATGAAATTTGACGGGATAACAAGATTTCATGAAACAAATCCAACTATAAGGTCCGTTTCGTCATCCGATTTCTAGAAAATTTCAAGTTTACAACTCGTACTGTAATGGCAAATTATCATTTTGTCTTTTTTCATAAAAAGTTTAAATTTACCCAGGTTTTTACATTCTTCCCCCCCTAAAGAATTTGACCCCTGAAATTCACACACACATAGACACTTCACCGCATGCATATGCAACATTTGATATTATACTTAAAATTTTAGAGTTGTACCTCCATTCTCGAACAGGAATGGATAGTTGGTATGTATGGTATCCTCAAGCTCCCATGTTGCCTCCTCCACTCCTCGGTGCTGCCATAGCACCTTCACTAGCTGCATGGTCTTGCCTCACAAAATCTGTTCCTGGCTATCCATGATACGTATCGGTCCCTCCTCGAAGGTCTCATCCGTATCAATAGTCAATTCACCCCAATCCACCACATGTGTCGGATCTGGGGTATACATTCGGAGCATAGAGAAATGAAACACCGCATGAACACCCAATAAATTTGGCGATAATGCCAATCTATAAGCCACTTTACCCACCCTCTCGAGTACCTCGAAGGGCCCGATGAACCTCGACGATAGCTTTCCCCATTTTTCAAACATGACCACTCCCCTCTTAGGCATCGCCTTCAAGAAGATGTGATCACCCACCTCAAACTCTAGAGGTCACCGCTATCTATCGGCGTAGCTCTTCTGTACGCTCTGAGCCATGAGAAGACGCTTCCATATTAACCTTCTCCAAAGTGTCCCTACTTAATTCTGGACCCGTAGAGGGTCTCCATCCAACCTCCGTCCAACATACCGGAGAACGACAAGGCCTCCCATAAAGTGCCTCATAAGGTGTCATCTATATGCTCACTTGATAACTGTTGTTGTAGGCGAACTCCACTAAGGGTAGGTACTTTTCCCAGCTACCCTTGAGATCTAGGGCGTATGCCCAGAGCATGTCCCCTAAAGTCTGAATGGTCCTCTCCAACTGACCGTCTATTTGGGGATGAAAAATAGTACTCATCACCAACTGCGTCCCCATGGCTCGATGCAAACTCTCCCAAAAAAGAATTGTAAACCTAGGATCCCGATCCAATACTATAGATACGAGCACCCCATGCAACCGGACAATCTTCCGTATATACAACCTGCAGAATTCCACCAGTGTGAAGGTCATCCGCACCACCAAAAAGTGTGCTGACTTCGTAAGTCGGTCCACTATCACCCATACCGCGTCATGTCCCCGTGGTGTCTGTTGTAAGTGGGTCATAAAATCCATCGTGATATGCTCTAACATCCACTCATCTATCTCCAAAGGCTGGAGTAACCCTGCTGGCCTCTGGTGCTCAACCTTTACCTGCTGACATGTGAGACATCGGCTAACAAAGTCCTCAACATGTCTCTTCATCCCACTCCAATAATACTGGCGATGACGATCATGGTACATCTTCATGCCACCTGAATGCCAAGAAACTGCGTATCTCAAAGACTGACTTCAGCCTCTCCTAACTCATAACCAATTCAACCTTCTCCAAGTCTACAGATACACCCGAAGCCGAGACCACGTGTCCTAAAAACTTTACCTCTGTAAGCCAAAATTCACACTTGTTGAACTTGGCGTACAACTGATGCTCTCTCAAGGTCTGGAGAACAACCCTCAAGTGATCCTCATGCTCCTCCTCAGACTTGGAGTAGATCAGGATGTCGTCAACAAACACCACGACGAATTGATCTAGATAGTGTTGAAACACCCTATGCATGAGATCCATGATTGCCGCTGGGGCATTCTTCAATCCAAATGGCATCACAGTGAACTCAAAATGAATGTAACGCATTCTGAACACCGTCTTAGGGATATCTACCTCCCTAATCCTCAACTGATGGTAGCAGTTGCGAAGATCTATCTTAGAGTAGACCCATGCTCACCTCAACCGATCAAACAGATCATCTATCCTCGGCAAAAGATACCTATTCTTGATAATGACCCGATTCAACTACCGATAATCTACACATAGTCGAAGGGTTTTATCCTTCTTCTTGGCGAACAACCCCGAAGTGCCCCAAGGTGAAGTGCTCGGTCTAATAAAACCCTTGTCCAACAATTCTTGTAGTTGGACCTTGAGTTCTTGCAACTCAGCTGGCGCCATCCTATGTGGAGTTATAGAAATCGGCGATGTACCAAGATGCAACTGATGGTAGGTAATCTCAGTAGTTCATCTAGAAAAATATCCTCATACTCACACATAACCCGAGGTAGACCAAACTCTTGTTTCACCTTGTCCTCTAGGGTAAGACTCGCAAGCCAACCCATCAACTGTCCATGCCAACGGGAGTCATACATGGATTGGGGCATAGTTTCATACTTTTTCCCCTGAAACTTGAAACAAACAATGTCTGGTGTGTAAGCAGTTACCCTCTTCCGATCACAGTCAATGATGACCCGATGTGCCGCCAACCAATCCATTTCAAGGATAACATCAAACTCTGACATGTCCATGACCCTAAGGTCCACGGTGAATAGAATCCCTGAGATCTCTAAATCACAACCCCAACATATCCGGTCAATACATACCATAGCTCCTAGGGGTGAATTTACATACAATAGCTCTTCCAAGGTATCAATCTCTAACCCCAAGTCTCTCACACATGATACATATATGAATGAATAAGATGCACTAGAGTCAAATAACACCCTTGCCCATAAGCGAGAGAGTAGAAATGTACCCTGAATGATCAACTGATCCATTGGCTCAATCTGAGGTTTGATGGCGTAGACATGCCCCTGGGTCCCCGAAGTCCCGGCCTGCATACCCTGTCCCCGGTCTCGACCTATGCCCTGGCCTATCTGGCCTGATTGTGGAGTCCTTGCTCGTGAAGTGATAGGGGCCTGAGTAGCACCCTGAAACTGGTACTAGCTTCCCTAGCCCATGGTGAGGTAGGGAGGAATAAAATATGTATGTGCATGCCCCATCGTCGACTGGGACTGAGATGACCCATAGCTTTGTGATCCTTGCCTCTGAGGACAATCCCGCTTCATGTGACCTTGTTGGTGGCAATGAAAACATGTCTGTTGACCAGCCTGATAAGTCATCTTGTTATGTCCCCCGCCTCGGGAGAATTAACCTTGGCCTTGGCCTTGCTGACTACGGCCCTGTCCCTATGGAGTGGAAATCTTTTGTCTCTTTTTCCTGTCTTTGGCACCCGCTTCCCGGATGTTCTGTGCGTCTTCAACTTCTCTCTCAATGGTCATAGCTTTCGTGACCATTGAGTCCAAGCTTTGCAGGCAGTGGCCCATAATTTTACCCCGAATAGACAATTTCATACCATCCTCAAATTTCCTCACCTTGGCCATGTCTATTGCTACGTAGTCATCAGCGAAACGGGCTAACTCATTGAACTTAGTCACGTATTCCAGCACTATCATTGTCCATTGCCTCAAATCCAATAGTTCCTGGGCCTTTGCATGTCTAGCGGCCGCTAGGAAATACTTCCCCATCAAGAGCTCTTAGAGCTCTCCCCATGTCATTTTCTCCAAATTCTTGGAGTCCTTTGCCCATTTCCACTAAAGTTGGGCTTCTCTCTCTAGCTAGAATGCAGCTAGTCTTATCTTCGTGGCATCGGAAGTGATCTCCATTACCTCTAAAATTTTATCAACTTCCCGGAACCAATGGTAGGCTACCATCAGATCCACCCCTCCCTTAAAGATCAAAGGCTTATGTGTCTTAAAATTTTGGAGGTTACTCGAGACTCCTTGTCCCACACTTGCACTAGCTTGTGTAATAGTAGCAGTCGCAACATTAGCCTGTGCAATGGTGGCAGCTGTAGTACCAATAGCCTTCATGAAGGCTTGATGGTCAAAGGCATGTGGTGGTTGATTATTGTCTCGCCCACCGTCTCGACGTCCTCTTCCTCTACTTGCCATCTACACACATGTTAGATAGCAATAGAGCACTAATTTAGCATCCCAAAGTAGGGATTGAGTATAAACTTTGAGATTTCTCTTTTTGTCTCTCTAGTAGTGCATGTGCCATTTACTAGTAGATTACTATACTTTGAACTATTTCATTCCTTTGTTTTCCGACTCCAAAAGTTAAGTTCTCCAAACCTCGTGTCCCTTTTTCTCACATACATTTTTTCATGTATATTTATTTCACATAACATGTAGCAATTTAAGCACATAACATGAAATGCACAATGAATGCAATGATTTAAACCCATGCCCAATAGCACTAGGTAAATCATATACCTATGCTCTGATACCAAGCTATGACGCCCCTAAAACCGAGGGTCCTTTAACAATCGTTGACCACCCGTCAACCCGCAAAAATACCCGTGATTGTTGTATTACCCAACATCACTTCAATCATATCCCTTTTAACTGGGGTCATAATCCACACGAGTAACCCGTGTACATTTTCTCATTTAATTTTACTCTGATCGATGCACCACATTTTATGCCCCGTTATAATACATTTGTATCCTTGGAACCAAATAACCCATGGCCCAAAAGCTTGACAAGGTAATATTTAAAATTTCAAAATTTTGTAAAGAGTACCGATACGCAGTACTAGTACACATTGCCCACTGGACCTCACAGTACTAGTACGCTTTGCCCACTAGTCTTCATTGTACCGATACACAGTACCGATACGCAGTACCGGTACTGTTGACTCACTGGGCCTCGTGATAGCGGTACTCCTTGCCCACTTTTGCCTATTTCACCTGCTTTTCTTTTCCAACTCATTCATAAACATATTATTTCCATCCAACTCG
Source organism: Ilex paraguariensis (assembly GCA_963454935.2). Taxonomy (NCBI): domain Eukaryota; kingdom Viridiplantae; phylum Streptophyta; class Magnoliopsida; order Aquifoliales; family Aquifoliaceae; genus Ilex; species Ilex paraguariensis. The sequence goes on from CAUOFW020006502.1 coordinate 827,727, forward strand.
TGTGTAATGAGGTTTTTCATGTAATACAAGGTCCACACACGTTCTATTATATTCAATTTCTGTAAATTTACATACCAACATAGAAATTTCAAAATTTTTTTACAAAATTCAAAATAAAGCCACATTTCAGCTTTCTTCATCCTTGAGGTCCGATGAGGGCCTTCCTCCGACGTATATTTCGTACCTGAAATATTTTTCCGTATAGGATGAGCTACGCCTAGTAAAGTATTTCCTACTAAAGCTATTTCCCAAGCTAAGTGCATATGAATGTCCATGCAGCTCTTTACAACAAACAACACCCCAAACAAGAATATATTATTCAATGTTAGGATTTTTGGTATGTCATGCCATGAAATGAGATGAGACTCACTCGTTCAACCCAACCCGAGCACTCCCTGGCTCTTTTTCCCCCATTCAATGCCATGGGTAATCAAAACCGGCTTTTCAAGTCTCGCCATTGGCGCTACACACCTAATGACTATTTAAAAATCTCTGAGTCTTTCTTAGGGTGGGTATTTATGGACTTACACCAATAGCACCCAACCGACACGGAATTCATGGACTTCCATCAACGGTTCCGCGCCCACCGACACTCTTTATGGCCTTTTATACCAACGAAGTGTGTCTCTGATCACTGGGTCTATCATCCGAGGAATAGTCTAGCCCTTCTTACTAACCCCCGACCCAATTATTTGTCCATACCACTGTGCGACTTAGTCGGATTTTCGATCCAACTATCCCGAGCCTGCCATCATCCACCTATTTGGTGTTTGATATCAACCCATGCACATAAACACCCACTCTCATGGCTATGGATGCGTTTTTCCTATGCAAATGCAATGTAATGCACCATTGGTTAATTAATGTCATGCTCATATGTAAAGAATGTCACATGAGCAAAATTAACCACATTTAAACATATTCCATGGCAATTTATATCCAAAGCATATATTACCAATTCTATCACAATGTTGATGTATCTATATGCATAAATCAACATCTTTATATCCAATAATACATCACAAGTATGTCATTACATATTATGTGCCAATAACACACTCTATTCACAAGGCATAATAAAACACAATAACATGCCAACATAACCCAAATTTCTATGGAATTACACAGTAATTACCACATATCAACTCCATGTTATTAAGTTATTTTAGCCCATTCTATACTCATTTTCATACCCATTTCTCAATTTTCACAACATAGGTAAATGATATAAGTTTCTATCAACATACCCATTTCATATATCACCCTAGGTTATAAATAAACCTAAGTAGAAAGGAACCCTACCTCTTGAACCGTAAAAAGTCATCAAGAAACTCCAAGAACCCAAAAACGAGCCAGAATCCCAAGCTTCCAAAAATATCGTTCCTTGATCTTCGGTAAAACCCACACTTTTTGGTATAGCCACGTAGCCCTTGTCGAGGAGATCGACAATTGTTCTTGGCCCGTGTTGATTTGAGCACCATAGGGCCGTAGATCGTAGAGAGAAGGTGGAGAGAACTTGAGTTTCCCTCTCTTCTTTTCTATCAGTTGATGGCTGAGCAAAATGGGAGAAGAAATCAGATTTTTCTCCTATTTGCACCCTAAGAATACTTAGCCCACAACGCGCCACACGACCCTCTTTTTCTGTGGTCCATTTTTGCCCCAAAATGATTAAATTTCATCCCATATCAAGTTCAAAATAATTTAATTTTAATTTGCCTTAAATTATTTTTCAAATTTTAAATTTTTTATTAAAAATTTCATTTTTTGGGTTACCCGAGACCCGAGCACCTCGTAAAACATAAAAAATCCGACTATTTCAGAATTCGATGAAATTTGAAGGGGTAACTAGATTTAGCAAGACAAATCCAACGGTGAGGTCCGTTTTGTTATTCGATTTCTAGAAAATTTCAGGTTTTCAACCCGTACTGTAATGGCAAATTATCATTTTACCATTTTTCATAAAAATTTTAAATTTACCTTAATTTTTACAAAATAAGTTTTAACACTCAAACAACTCAAGCTTTTAATGATTTTAAATTTTAAACTTCTCAGAGTATTCAAGGTATCAAGAGTCATCTAGCTAAGCTGACTTAGTCCCTCAGTATGTCAGAAAAAGAAAAATTATCATCTCAACCTAAACCTCCACAAAACAAAGCTAATTTTGTGTCCTCTGAACCTTCTCCAAGTCAAGTATAAGCAATCACAACACTAAAGAGTGATAAGGTGATTAACAAAACTATTAAACCAAAATTTTCCAAAAAAATAGGTAAGTCAATTCCTATTAATGAACCACTTATACCTGAACCTTCAGTCGAAAAACAACTAGAAATACAAAATGAGGAAGATCATATGTGTCTTATTCCTTTACCTTTTCCTCAAATGATCAAAAATTCTTCATCTGAAATAGATCAATCTGAAATCTTTGAGTTGTTTAAAAAGGTTAAGATTAATATTCCTTTGTTGGACGCAATTAAACGAGTTCAAGCCTATGCTAAGTTTTTAAAAGATATTTGCATGGTAAAACGAAAAACAAATGTACCAAAGAAAGTATTTCTAACTGAACAAGTTAGTACTATAATACAGTATAACACTCTTCTTAAATACAAAGATCCTGGTAGTCCTATAGTCTCATGTATCATTAGAATTTTTGAATTGAACAAGCTCTGCTAGATCTTGGAGTCGATTGTAATTTAATGACATATTCAATGTATACACAATTAGGACTAAGTGAGCTAAAACCTACCAATGTTATACTACAATTAATAGAAAAATCTATAAAAACTCCATGAGGAATTGTGAAAGATGTTATTATTCAAGTTGATCAATTTTATTTCCCAGCAAATTTTATCATTTTAGATACACAACCAATTTTTCATGCATCTACATACATACTTGTTATTTTAGGTCGACCATTTATAGCTACATCAAATGCATTGATAAATTGTAGAAATGTAGTTATGAAACTTTCATTTGGAAACATAACCTTGGAATTAAATGTTTTTAAAAGTGCAAAATAACCTAGAAAAGAAGATGAAGTGCACGAAATAAATTGTGTTGAGTCGTTAACTCAAAGTATTTTTGAAAAAGTTTTTCTTAAAAAAATAATTATATACATTAGAGTATGTATTCAATAATGAATCTAAAAATATAGAAAATTCAAAATGTAAAAATCTGTTGTCTAAATCTATAAAATTCAACGTCAAAGTTTTTAAGCTAGATTAAAAACCACTTCCAACTAATTTGAAATATGTTTTTTTAGAAAAAAAAATGAAATTTATCCCGTAATCATATCATCAAATTTATCTGAAAGTCAAGAAAAAGAATTGACAAAAGTATTGAAAGATCACCAAAATGTTATTGGATGGACAATGGCAGATATAAAAGGTACAAACTCACTTCTGTGTATTCATTGAATATATTTAGAAGAAAATGCTAAACTATCTCGTCAAAAGCTAAGAAGATTAAATCCGCACATAAAAGAGGTAGTTTGCAATGAAGTACTTAAACTATTGGATGCAAATATTATTTATCATATATCTCATAGTAAATGGGTAAGTCCTAAACAGGTAGTCCCTAAGAAGTCTAGTATCACTATAATAAAAAATCAAGAGAATGAATTAGTACCTATGTGTACAGTCACAGGTTGGCGTGTGTGTTTTGACTATCGAAAACTAAATTTCCTCACCAGAAAATATTACTTTCCATTGTCTTTCCTAGATCAAGTACTAGAAAGAATAGCTAGTCATACATATTATTATTTTTTAGATGGATATTGTGGTTATAATCCGATTAAAATTGTAATAGTTGGTCAAGAAAAAACTACATTTACATGTCCTTTTGAAACTTTTGCATATAAAAGGATGCCTTTTGGATTATGTAATGCTCCAGCTACCATTCAGTGTTGTATGCTACGTATATTTAGTGATATGGTATAACGATATTTAGAAGTTTTTATATATGATTTTTCAGTATATGGTGATTTATTTCATTTTTATTTATAAAATCTTGAAAAAATACTCATTCAATGTGAAGAAACAAACCTTATCTTAAATTGAGAACAATGTCATTTTATGGTTACACAAGGTATTATTTTAGGTCATATAGTCTCTGTAAAAGGAACCAAAGTTGATAAATCTAAAATTGATTTGATAGCTAATCTTCCTTCACCGAAAACTGTAAAAGACATTTGTTCTTTTTCTAGGACATGCGGGATTTTACAGAAGATTTTAAAAAAAAATTAGTGCAATATCTAGACCGATATGTAATCTTTTATGTCATGATGCATTATTTGAATGGAATGATGCATGTCAATTAGCATTTGATAAATTAACAAGCATTTTTATTTCCGCACCTATTATGCAACCTCCTAACTGGTCTTTACCTTTTGAATTAATGTGTGATGCAAGTGATTATGCAATAGGAGTTGTATTAGGTCAAAGAAATGATAAAAAATCTTACGTTATTTATTATGAGAGCAAAACTCTAAATGATGCACAAATAAATTATTCAACCACAGAGAAAGAACTACTTGTTGTTGTGTTTGCTTTAGATAAATTTCGTTCATATCTGGTTGGATCATCAATTGTTGTATTTACAGTTCATGCAGCTTTAAAATATTTACTTACTAAGCAAGATACTAAACCACATCTCCTATGATGGATTTTTTTTATTTCAAGAATTTGATCTTATCATTAAAGATAAGAAAGAAGTAGAGAAAGTGGTAGCAGATCAGTTGTCAAGACTAAATTATGAAATAAAAGAAGAACCAACTCCAATTAGAGAAACCTTTCCAGATGAACAATTGTTTGCAGTAATAGAAATACCATGGTATGCAAATATAGCTAATTATTTGACCACTGGTACTATTCCTTCTCAGTATACCTGGTCAGATAGAAATAAATTTCTAAATGAGGTAGGTAATTTTTTCTAGGAAGATCCTTATTTGTATAAATATTATAAAAATGAAATAATAAGGCACTATGTATCTAATCATGAAATATGTTATGTAATTCATTTTTGTCATTCTGAAGCTTGCAGAGGTCATTTTGCTTAAAAGAAAACCGCTACTAAAATTTTGCAGTGTGAATTTTATTGGCCAACTCTTTTTAAAGATGTTCATATCTTTTGTTTAAATTGTGACAGATGTCAAAGAATAGGAAACATTTCAAAAAGAAATATAATGCCTTTAAACCCTATTTTGATTGTTGAAATTTTTTATTATTGGAGCATCAATTTTATGGGTTCATTTCTCCCACCCATTGGTTATCTGTACATTCTGGTTGCAATTGACTATGTCTCTAAATGGGTAGAGGCAATTCCATGTAGAAATAATGATCACAGAACTGTCGTCAAGTTTGTAAAATAAAATATTTTGTCTAGATTTGAAATTCCTTGGACTATTATAAGTGATGGTGGATTACATTTTTATAATAAAGTTTTTGAAAAGTTTATGAGAAAATATTTGATTTCTCATAAAATATCCACTCTGTATCATCCACGACAAGTGGACAAGCTGAATTAACTAATAGAGAGATAAAATATATCTTAGAAAAAACAATGAATCTAGATCATAAAGATTGGTCCTTAAGATTAACTGATGCATTTTGGGCCAACCGTACTGCATATAAACCTATTTTAGGAATGTCTTTTTATCGGTTAGTTTATGATAAACCATGTCACATGCCTGTAGAACTAGAACATCGAGCATATTGGACAATTAAAATGATAAATTTTGATATGGATAAGGCTGGAGCATATCGTAAACTTCAAATTAACGAATTTGAGAAATTAAGAAATGAAGCATATGAAAATACAAAAATTGCTAAGTCTAAAAAAAATATTTTTCATGATAAAAATATCATGTGAAAATCTTTTGAACCTTCTCAAAAAGTTCTATTGTATAATGCAAAACTCCTTTTATTTCTTGAAAAATTAAGATCTAGATGGACATGTCCTTATATTGTCAAACAAGTTTTTCACTATAGAGCAATTGAAATTGAGAATCCACTAACTGAAAATATTTTTAAAGTATGTCTTAAACCATATTATGATGGATTCGTTCAAAATATAGTTTATGTGCTCTAAAATAAATATATTGTTGTTTGATTATAAATAATAATACTAATTGTGTGTTATTTGTATGACAGATTAAGTCTCCTGAGTAAAAGCCAGATATCTTAATCATTGGACGACAACAGATTCCTAGTTTTATTATCAGTTCTGATTATCACTGTTTTATAGATTACAGACAATGTTTGATTTAAGTTGGGGTGGAGTGTGTGAATTTACTTATGTGAGAAGTTACTTACATCTACTTAGTATTTTTATGTTTTTTATAAATTTGTTCGTCTTTGTGGCTGGCAGACATTAAAGAACCGGATAGTCAATCAATTTAAAAAAAATGATAATAATAATAATAATAATACAGTGGACGAGAAACTATTTTGGTTAAGTTTAATTTTACTGCGTCATCTTCCAAAAGATATACACGCATTGATCATGCAAAAATCTAGAAGAGTTAAAAATTTAGAAATTTTTGAAAGTCAAGCAAGACCCCTATGTGGAAAAAGTACATTTGCTAAACGCCGACAATCAAAGCATCTCAGTGGTTGTGTAAGACATGGTCATTTAGAACATTTGAGACAATATAATCAGTGTGCAGAACCAATTTCAGGTCGAGTGTCAGATCGTCTCTGGTGGATTAGGTATGGGTAGAGTAAGGATTATCCTGGGACGCTATTCTATTCTACCCCTATGTTAACAAGATACGTGAGAAGTGAAGTTACCCAATGATGTATAATTTTAGAATAGTACATAAATGTAAATAACTATAGGTTAATTAGGAAAATGAGTAAATATTAAATAAAAAATAAATAAACAATAAAACCAATATTAGAGAAAAAAGAGTGGTTAGAAAAGTTACGTGGAATATTTAAAATTGTAATTGACTTTTGTAACTGCAAAAAATTGAAGGAAGTAGAAAATCAAAAAGTCAGCAGTAGAGAGCAAAAAGCAAAAATCAGTCAGCCAGCACCATCCAGACAGTGGTGCTAGCGTCTGGACGGCAATGCAGATATAAATACCCCTTCCATGCAGAAACCGATCAGTTCAGTCTCCCTCGCAGCCAAATTTTGAAAACAACCAGTTTTTCTTGCAGGATTCCTCCCAAATCTGCTACACTCGACCATTTTTCTCCAAATCTTCTCCGATTATTCACTTATCCATTACATTTTGAAGGCTCCTACCAATTGAAATTGATTGAAACCGAGTATTTGAAGAGAAATTAACAAAAATATGGATTCAAGGCATCGAACAAGAAGATCTTCAAGTCGTGCTCAAATGGATCAACCTCAGCAACCTTAAGCACCTCCACAGTAACCCCTGCCGAGAAATATCTACAATGACGTGATCTTTAAAAATATTGCAGATCAGGTCTAGTACAATGCTCATTTTCTTATTAAAACTATCATTCTTGAAAGACCAGTAATATTTGAAGATTTTGAAAAATATAGGAGCCAGGCAAATTCTAGCTGCACGGGGATGGCTTGATTATGTTAAGTTTATTGCTCCTACTTATGACTGCCTGGTCCGTGAGTTTTATAGTAATGCAAAAATAACTGGAGAAGGACACTTGCATATATTTGTTTGGAGTATAATTTTCCAAGTTACAACAGCTATTATAGCCGAATTTTTTCAGCCCATGCAAAGACCACCCAATCCACAATATCCTTACACTGAACTGCCTGAATTAACTATTATAGGGATAGAGTTGATTGGTAATCCTGAGGGTGCTAGCGTCTGGACGGCAATGCAGATATAAATACCCCTTCCATGCAGAAACCGATCAGTTCAGTCTCCCTCGCAGCCAAATTTTGAAAACAACCAGTTTTTCTTGCAGGATTCCTCCCAAATCTGCTACACTCGACCATTTTTCTCCAAATCTTCTCCGATTATTCACTTATCCATTACATTTTGAAGGCTCCTACCAATTGAAATTGATTGAAACCGAGTATTTGAAGAGAAATTAACAAAAATATGGATTCAAGGCATCGAACAAGAAGATCTTCAAGTCGTGCTCAAATGGATCAACCTCAGCAACCTTAAGCACCTCCACAGTAACCCCTGCCGAGAAATATCTACAATGACGTGATCTTTAAAAATATTGCAGATCAGGTCTAGTACAATGCTCATTTTCTTATTAAAACTATCATTCTTGAAAGACCAGTAATATTTGAAGATTTTGAAAAATATAGGAGCCAGGCAAATTCTAGCTGCACGGGGATGGCTTGATTATGTTAAGTTTATTGCTCCTACTTATGACTGCCTGGTCCGTGAGTTTTATAGTAATGCAAAAATAACTGGAGAAGGACACTTGCATATATTTGTTTGGAGTATAATTTTCCAAGTTACAACAGCTATTATAGCCGAATTTTTTCAGCCCATGCAAAGACCACCCAATCCACAATATCCTTACACTGAACTGCCTGAATTAACTATTATAGGGATAGAGTTGATTGGTAATCCTGAGATTGTTTAGGGAAGGCCAAATAAGTACATAAAACAAGGGAATTTGACTGGCAAATACCAAATTTTTAATTTGATTACAGGGAACAGTTTGTTACCTCGAGCCTAGAAAAATCATATTTATACCGAACAGGCCTACTTCTTATATGCCTTTGGGATGAGACATACAATTGATCTTCCAAACCTTATCATGGATCAAATGTTGCTTGCTGTGGATAGAAAGAAACCCTCACTCCCCATATGCTATGTTAGTTTCTCAGTTGTGCAGGGACAAGGAAGTAATTATAGATCCCACATGGAAAACAGTGGAGCCTTTTGCATAATTGGATAAGACATCCCTAAAAAAAGTCATGGAATTAAGCTTGAAGATCAACCCGAAGCACCATTTCCATAAGATGGAGAGTGATTCCAAGTACCAGAAGAACTTTTCCTACAAGAACAGTTGCAGCCACAAGAGGATCAGCCATACATACCAATGGATGACAGAATTGACAGACAGACCTTATTTGGATTGGAAACCACTGTCACCCAGCTTGGGACCAGAATCACAGAGATCAACAAACGCATGGATAATTATGAGCAGAGTCAAGCATAGATTTTGAGGCTACTCCGAGAGCATTTTGGAGGAGGATCTTCTACTTCATAAAAACTGGAGATTCTATAAAAATTTTGCTATCTTTCACTCATCCTTTAAATTATGCACTTTAATCTACTTTATGTTTTAAACCTATTTATGTTTTGAACCTGTTTTTGGTTTTGAACTTGTTTGTGTTTCAGTTTGTTTTTGTTAAATATTATGAAACTTATGCTTTTAAGTTAGGAAGACTATTTCACATAATTCACAATTAAATTAAGTTAATATTCTAATGCTTTGCAAGAATAATCTTAATCTGATCACGCGGGATTTTCATATTTTTGTTGTATATTATCTTAATATTTTTGTTTAAACTTATCCTTTGAGCACAGTTAGATTTCTTTATTGTTAAAAATCTTGTGAAACATTACAATCTTGTCATATATAGTGGAGATGTAAAACATATTGCAGATTTTGAACTAATCTTTCTTGGAGAGATATTCTACATCTACTCAAATAAGAATCTTCGATTCAGTGGTAAACTTTCTTTGAATAATATCATTAGTTTTGTTTTGATTAGCACTTATTAAATTATATTGTTAGCATTTTTCTTAGACTTTTATTTAGATATTATACGGATGTATGATTTCTAGAAAATGATCTTAGGCCATTTATCTTTAATCATGAGCCTTAACCATTTCTTTTACAAAATTATATCCTTAGTCAGTCATGATTGAGCTTAAAAGAATATAAAATCTTTTCTTCAAACCCGGAAAAAATACACAAGCCATATAAAAATATATTAAACCTACCTTTGATATCTAAGTTTCTTACACCCTCTTCTAAATCAACAGGATACAAAAAAATAGAAAAAGAAGAAAAGGTAGAAAAAAAATAATGATCATTGTTCAAAGAAAAGGAAAATTTGTGAAAGAAATGTAAAGAAGCAAAAAGAAAGAAAAGAGCCAAGAAAGTGAAATATGGAGGATGAACATGCAAAGTCTTAGAAAAACTAGGAAGAGGTGTGCCACAATATAAAAGGTAGCTTTTGAATTCCATTGACGTCATTTCTTAAACCCTAAACCATTGGCCACATTACAACCCTAAAAAGTCCTTTCTGATTCCAGAAATCATGCAGTTGTATGAATCCTATCTATCCCAAAAGGGAAAATGTTGATGATATGTTTAATATAGTGTTAGTATTCTTTTATGAGATTATGTCAAATTCTAATTTTATTCAAATAACCGCTCATTTGATTGACTACATGTGAAATTATTTGTTTTATTAACAATATTCTAGTCACTTGTAGTTTTCGAGAGAACAGTCACTATAACATATGTGTATTCTTTGCTGAGTGTATTCTAGTGGAGGATTGACATCAATACTACCATGAAAGATGGTTATATTCCTTAAGTGATTTTTGAAAATAAAGAAGTCATTGCACACACACACACACAAGTTTTTATAAAAATATATATATAATATTACAACTAACATGTGTTAGTCTTATAGTGATCACAAAATGAAGTATCCGAGCAATACATAAGGAATATTGATTTAATTTTATTAGTGAAAACTATGAATTATGAATTCCTAACAATTGAAGTTTGTAGGTATTTTCACTAAAAATCTTCACAAGACAAAACTCGTCCACTAGGAATCACCTTGAGGTTCAAAGGCTTGTTGCATACGCTAAATGAAATCGTAAAAAAAAAAAATTCTATGAAAATGATTTTACTCTGTTTATATTTTATTTTGTTAATAGTCTTTATAATTTACTATGGACTAGTAAAGTTTAAGTTGGGGAGTGTGATTAACCCTAATTAATATGTGAATTAGAATAATTAAATAAGTTAATTTTGTAAGATAAAACAATTAAAACTATAAATTAGGATTTGTGCATAAGCTAGGGTTTTATGTGTGTTATGTTTGAAATTTCAGGATTTTTGTGCAGAATTGCTGAAAATTAGGAGCATCAATCTATCAAAGCTTGAAACAACAAAGGAGGCAAGTGTAATTCAAGAATAGAACATCATGAATCCTCCACCAGCAAACCAGCACTATCCAGACAGTGGTGGTGGCGTCCGAACGGTGGCCCTTGGTGGTTGGTCTTTATCCTCCACTTCCTGCTTGCCTAATGCCTATATATATGGGGTTGCCTCTTCATTTGAAACCGGCTAGGCTGGGAGAGGAGAGAAAGAAAGAGAAAAGAAAGAAAGAGAAAAGAAAGAAAGGAAGAGAAAGAAAGGAGAAAGGGAGAAAGTCATAACGAGAATTCAAGATCCGGTCTGTCCTACTCTCCAGCCAAAACTCTGTATTTCTACATTTATGTTATGTCTTTCTATGTGAAGAATTGAACTGTCGCAACCTTTGTGCCTAAACTGATATTAAGGGTGGTTGTATTTCAATTGTTCCTTGTAAAAGAAGTGTCAGTGTTTGTACTCTATTTAATATTGTAATGATAATTACCCGCACTTCTTGCTTGTCTATAGTAATAGAGTGTGAGTAACTACTTATACTCTTTAGTGAGGGGTGAACATATGTATAATATTGGTTAAACTATGAAAATGTTGATGTTTTATTAATCTCTCTCTCTCTCTCTCTATATATATATATTTTTATTTTTTTATTTTTTTTAATATGCTCACAGTTTTGAACACCGAGTGATATTTAATATTCTATACTAACTATTATTATGAACTTCATGCATGACACAGTGATGTACATAATTGGGTGTTACTACGTAGCCCAGAATTATGTCATCAATGAATCATCAACCTACCAGTTAAATATCTACGGTGTTCCAACCGCATGGCTTGACCTCTAGGAGCATTGAGGATGTTCTACTATTGCATGGTACAATTGTTAGATTAATAATCTAAGTAATCCTCCTAAATGGCTTGATCTTCTGGATTGCTAGGGTTGTTTAACTGATAAAGGATATGAAAGTTGTCGGATGAATAACCTAAATGATCCTCCTGAATGACTTGACTTTTTGGATTATTAGAATTGTTTAACTGATACATACTACAATATTGATAATTGAGTAATGCAAGTGATCCTCATGAATGGCTTGACCTTCTGGTTTACTTGGATTAGTCAGTTGTCATATAACCAGCTAACCTAAGAAGTTGTTGTGGTATGGTTTAATAATACCACCAGCTAACCTAAGAAGTTGTTGTATTATGGTTTATATACATCAGACCTACCGATTAACTTTCCAGTGACTTGGAAGTTAATTGTTGTAAGGTAGTATTTCTAGTATTTAACCAAATTAAAGCATATGAGATCCTTAAACTGAAGGGTACTTTTCATATTATTATCTTTTAACATTCTGTTTACACATTTCATTTACTTAAACTAGTTATCAATCTAAGCTCAGATCACAAGCTATCTCATGCTACACTAACAATAGCTTCATTGTTTTTATTTTAAATTCTAATTATCAAAATTCTTCGTGGGATCGATCTTGGACTTAAATCGAGAAAACTATAATTCAACCACTTATACTTGGGTTTATAATATAAATACGATCACGAAATAGTTTGAATCACATTATTACGTTTCTTCCTAGACTTTGATCGATATCATGATTTTTATTTCCCTTTATCTGAATTTCTTTCAATGGATCGACCTCTATATTATTAGAGGAACTATCATGACAACCCTTCACAAACAGAACCTAGGCCTGAACATCACTACCTTTATCAATTAATTTAATACGCAACTCCGAGTCTTTCCCGTACAACATCGAATTAACAAAATTATCAAAACAAATCAGACAACAAGCATAACATAACCAGGGCTTGAGCTTCATCCTTAATTTTAATATCAATATTTTTCAAGTCAATAATAATTTGTTAAATTCATCAAGACGTTCATTAATGGGTGTACCTTCCTTCATCTTGAGTGTATATAACTGTTGCTTCAAATACAAACGGTTAGCAAGAGACTTCTTCATATACAAAGTCTCCAAATTTTTCATAGCCCTTCAAATCTATCTTCATCGACAACCTCGCGAAAAACATTATCAGTAAGAAATAATTGAATTGCACTATGTGCATTATCTTCAATAACAACAACTTTAGTCTGATATGTACCCTAGGATAAAGTTTCATTAATGGTCTTTGTCAAACCATCCTGACAAAGCAATGGCTTCATCTTAATCTGCCATAAATTGAAATTTTTCTGACCATCAAAATGTTATGTCTCAAATTTTGTTGTAGTTATCTCGAAACGAATAGCTCTGATACCAGTTTGTTATGAACCAACGCCACAAAAAAATAAAATAAAATGAAACAGAAAAATAGAACACAAAGATTTACGTGGTTCAACTCAACAAGCAAGTCTATGTCCACGAATGAAAAACAACAATAAGGTTTCACTATTAATGATTGGAGATTACAAGACCGGTCTCGATAAATAAAGCAACAAGTGAACGTCACCAATCTATCACACTATTATAATAAATAAAATAGTTTCCAAAACTCCTTACGTGAAGAAGACTCAGAATAGGGCAAACTCAAATTTTTATTGGAGAAAAAAATGTTGACGTCGTTAATAGAAAAAGGTCCACCGAAGCTCTATATGAATTCTCATTGGCATTGTGACACCCCAAATTCATGGGCTCCGTTAATTTCCCATCAACCCATGGAATGCCCGTGGATACCGTATAACTCGATATCGCACCGTTGTGTCCCATTTACCAGGATCCATAATTTAACGAAATCCGGGCAGAGTCTCCTTTGTACGGGAAGCTCTACCCCAAAACACAATTTGTGCAATCAACATTTACATGACCCATCCGAGGTCCAATATAATACCATAACCACACAGGGTCCATTTTATACGTAAAACTTGACCACACCGGGTCCAATCATCATATTTATATCAAAATATGCAAGGTTATATTAAAACAGTCCATATATACTCTATTACAATTCCTTTACACATTACATGCCAAAATTTAATTACAAATCTACTTTTACAAAAAAAAA
>CAUOFW020006502.1:843037-1041697 GCA_963454935.2 Ilex paraguariensis
AAAAAAAATGGATTGGAAGCCACAAGTCGACTTTTCTTCAACCATGTGACCCGGATTGTGAGCCGTCCATTGGTGCATGACCCACACCTGAAATGTTTCCCGTATAGGGTGAGCCAATGCCCAGTAGAATAATCCCTACAGAGGCTACTCATCACCTAAAATGCATATGCAATGTATAAATGCAACATTTCACAACAAGTATTCCCTCCAACAATAACATATAATACAATGTTGGAAAATCATGATGCCATGCCAAGTAATGAGATGAAACTCACCCATGCATGCTATCCCGAGCCCACACCGACTCCCACAACACAATGCGACACTTACGTGTAAAACAAACGTCTTTGATGAAACACATCCAAAGATCATTTTGAAATCAACCATATGTCATAAAACTAATTCATTCTTGGATGTTTCCCATCAAATGAATAATTTATATATCAAAATCATGTGCCTTTATGGGGTATCGGATTCAGGAATCGCACCTCCGGCTCCGTACGCCGTTACACTTTTCTGGAATTTCACCGCCGGTAAGTGTATGAACCAAGTGGTCGGGTTTTTCACCCGAGGGAGTGTCTAGCCCTACTTGCTATACCCGACACAAGTTTTCTTATGCATGTCACCGTGCGACTCCGTAGGACATTCCATCCCACTTTCCCGAGCCTACCATCAAGAACCAATGTTGGTGTTGATCACCCCATGCAACCCTACACCCACACTCATGCATGTAGCCCATGAATGTGATGTTAATTCCATGTCCATATTGCAATGCATGCCAAATGACAATTTTTAAATATCATTGTATACCATGACAATTAATATCATTTGCATATAATCACATAACCATTTCAAGTTCAATATATCCAAGAGCATATATCAACACTCCATCAACATGATAACACATAATACATGCTAATATTACATTTCATTCACAAGGCATAATATAAAACACAAAGCATGCCCACATGATCCCAATTTTCAAGGGATTACATAAATACTTCCATATACCAAAATCAAGCCAAGATTTTATATGGATCATTCAAACAAAATAAAAATCAGAATATATGATTTTTATATAATCAATTATCTAAACATTCAAGAAATCACAAACTAGCACTTTCTAACTACCAATTCACACTAAAATTGATCCTACCCATTTCCATAGCACCAATCATAATGGAAAAATCTTAGAAATACCCAAAACAGCCCACATGAACCCTATGGACACCTTAGGTTAGAAATAGGTCCGAGTAGGAGGAACCCTACCTCTTGAAGCGTAAAGAATTTGTAGGAAGCCTCAAGAACAAGATTGAAGTCCAAAGCTTAGATTTCTCCAAAATCCTCCCTTTGAATCTTCGGTGAAAATCTTTGTTTTTGGTACCCACGCGTAGCTCTCGTCGCGTAGATCGACTTTAATTCTTGGCCCGACGAATTCCGACCGACGGAACTCCGAGAATCGGCGAAAAAAAGCTTGAAGAATTATATTTTTTTTTCTCCTTTGCTCTTTGGTTTGATCCAGCCGGCCAAATGAAGAGCAAATATCTGATTTTTCAGATATTTGCTCNACGAATTCCGACCGACGGAACTCCGAGAATCGGCGAAAGAAAGCTTGAAGAATTTTATTTTTTCTCCTTAGCTCTTTGGTCTGATCCAGCCGGCAGCAAATGAAGAAAATGAAGAGCAAATATCTGATTTGCTCACTTTTATACCTTCTAAACACTTGACCCTCGTCGCGCCAAGGGTCGTCCTTTGTCCGGGTCTGTTTTCATCCCGAAACGATTAAATTTCGTACCGATTTAAACTCAAAATATTTTATATGAACTTTATTTAAAATATTTTTTAAATTTTCAAATTTTTATAAAAATTTCGTTTTTAGGGGTCATCGAACACCCGTTACCTCGAAAAACGTGAAAAATCTAACTATGTCAGAATTCGACGAAATTTGTCTGGGTAACTAGATTTCGTGAGACGAATCCAACGGTGAGGTCCGTTTCATCATCCGAGGTCTATAAAAATACCAGTTTTTTTTTTTTTTTTTAACTCACACTATAATGGCAAATTACCTTTTTCTTTTTTTTTTTCAGAAAAAGTTAAAATTTTTCCCGGGTTTCACATTCTTCCTCCCTTAAAAGAATTTCGTCCCCGAAATTCACATACACATGCACATACAATCACATGCATATGCAAAAGTCAATTAATGGTAAATGACCAGAAGAATATACCTCCATCCTCGAACAAGAAAGGATAACTAGTACGGACAGTGTCCTCGCGCTCCCATGTTGCCTCCTCTACTCCTCGATGCTGCCACAGCACCTTCACTAGCCGCACGGTTTTGCCTCGCAAAACCTGTTCCCGGCTATCCATGATGCGCACCGGTCCCTCCTCGAAAGTCCCATCAGCATCAACAACAAGCTCTCAACAATCCACCACATGAGTCGGATGTGGGGTGTACTTCCGAAGCATAGAGACATGGAATACTGCATGAACACTCGATAGATTTGGCGGTAATGCCAACCGGTAAGCAACTGTACCCACTCTCTCAAGTACCTCGAAGGGCCCGATGTATCTCGGTGACAGCTTCCCCCGCTTACCAAACCGGACCACTCCTCTCTTAGGCATAACCTTCAAGAAGACATGATCTCCCACCTCAAACTCTAGAGGTCGCCGCCGTCTATCAGCATAACTCTTTTGCCGGCTTTGAGCCGTGAGAAGACGCTTCCGAATCAAGTCCACCTTCTCCGAGGTGTCTCTGATCAATTCCGGACCCGTAGAAGACCTCTCTCCTACCTCCGTCCAACAAACCGGAGAACGACATGGCCTCCCATATAGTGCCTCATAGGGTGCCATCTCTATGCTCGCCTGGTAACTGTTATTGTATGCAAACTCCACCAAGGATAAGTGATCTTCTCAGCTACCCTTAATATCTAGGACGCATGCCCGTAGCATGTCCTCTAAAGTCTGGATAGTCCTCTCAGACTGACCGTCTGTCTGGGGATGAAAAGCAGTGCTCATCATTAATTGTGTCCCCATGGCTCGCTGGAAACTCTCCCAAAAATGAGCCGTAAACCTGGGATCCCGGTCCGATACAATAGATACAGGTACTCCATGCAGCCGGACAATCTCCCGTATATACAACCTGCAGAATTCCTCCAATGTGAAGGTCATCCGCACAGCCAAAAAGTGTGCCGACTTAGTAAGCCGGTCCACTATCACCCACACCGCGTCATGACCCCGCGATGTCCGTGGCAAATGGGTCACAAAATCCATCGTGATATGCTCCCACTTCCACTCAGCTACCTCCAAAGGCTGGAGTAATCCCGCTGGTCTCTGGTGTTCAGCCTTAACCTGCTGACACGTGAGACATCGACTGACAAAATCGCCAACCTGCCTCTTCATTCCACTCCAGTAATACTGGCGACGAAGATCATGATACATCTTTGTGCTCCCTGGATGAACTGCAAAACGGGAGCAATGAAACTCCCTAAGGATCTCCTCCCTCAGATCTGCCAATTGAGGAACCACAACCCTTCCTCGATATCGAAGACTACCATCTGAGTGAGTAGCCCAGCCCTCGTCACCCATACCTGCCTGTACACGGTCCCGGATGAACAATAGCTCCGTGTCCTGACTCTGGGACTCAATCACCCTGCTCAGTAGAGACGGTATAGTCACCAAACTCCCCAAAGTACCCTGAGCCTGACCCATATAACATAGCCCGAACTGTCCCACAGTCTCGAGCATCTGCCACTCCCGGGAAGCTACACTAGCTAAAACTCTCTGTGACCTTCGGCTAAGTGCATCAGCCACCACGTTTGCCTTACCAGGATGGTAATGCAAAGTGAAGTCATAGTCCTCTAAATACTCCATCCACCGGCGTTGCCTCATGTTAAGGTCTCGCTGTGTAAGAATATACTTCAAACTCTTGTGGTCCGAAAATACTTCAAACTGCTCACCATACAGGTAGTGACGCCAAGCGTTCAAGGCAAAGACAATGGCTGCTAACTCCATGTCATGTGTGGGGTAATTCTGCTCGTGATTCTTTAGCTGTCGAGAACCATAAGCTACTACCCTACCAGACTGCATCAAAACACATCCCAGCCCGTCCTTCGAGGCATCACAATAGACCGTGTACCTCTGTCCTCGTTCTGGAACTATCAGAATAGGAGCTGAAGTAAGCCTCTTCTTCAACTCTTGGAATGCATTCTCACAAGAATCATTCCACACAAACTTGACATCTTTCCGGGTCAACTTCGTCATAGGTGCAGCCAATCGAGAGAAATCCTCAATAAACCGCCGGTAATACCCCGCCAATCCCAAGAAACTACGTATCTCGAAGACTGACTTCGGTCTCTCCCAATTCATAATTGCCTCAACCTTCTCCGGGTCCACGGATACACCCGAAGCCGACACCACGTGTCCCAGAAATTTCACCTCAGTAAGCCAGAATTCACACTTGCTGAACTTGGCATATAACTGATAATCTCTCAATGTCTGGAGAACAATTCTCAAGTGACTCTCATGCTCCTCCTCAGACTTGGAGTAGATCAAGATGTCATCAACAAAAACCACAACAAATTGATCTAAATAGGGTTGGAACACCCTGTGCATGAGGTCCATGAATGCCGCTGGAGCATTGGTCAATCCAAATGGCATCACTGTGAACTCGAAATGCCCATACCGCGTTCTAAACGCCGTCTTAGGAATATCTTCCTCCCTAACCCTCAATTGATGGTAACCGGTTCTAAGATCTATCTTGGAATAGACTCGTGCCCCCCTCAGCTGATCAAACAAGTCATCAATCCTTGGCAAAGGGTACCTATTCTTGATAGTGACCCTATTCAACTTTCGGTAATCAATACACAACCGAAGAGTCTTATCTTTCTTCTTAGCAAACAGAACCGGAGCGCCCCAAGGTGAAGTGCTCGGTCTAACAAATCCCTTGTCCAACAATTCTTGCAATTGTACCTTGAGTTCTTGCAACTTAGTAGGCGCCNTGGTATGCTCCCACTTCCACTCAGCTACCTCCAAAGGCTGGAGTAATCCCGCTGGTCTTTGGTGTTCAGNTCTTAGCAAACAGAACCGGAGCGCCCCAAGGTGAAGTGCTCGGTCTAATAAACCCCTTGTCCAACAATTCTTGCAATTGTACCTTGAGTTCTTGCAACTCAGTAGGCGCCATCCTGTGTGGTGTCATAGAGATGGGAGATGTATCGAGATGCAACTCTATAGTGAAGTCCACATCCCTATGTGGAGGTAATCCCGGTAGTTCATCCGGAAAAATATCCTCATAATCACACACAACCCGAGGTAGACTTAACTCCTGCCTCGCCTCGTCTTCAAGGGTCAGGCTTGCTAGCCAACCCATCAGCTGCCCATGCCATCTAGAGTCGTATACTGCTTGGGGTAAAGCATCGTGCTTATCCCCTTGAAACATGAAACAAACCCCATCCGGTGTGTAAGCAGTGATTCGCTTTCGATCACAATCAATGACGACTCGGTGTGCCGCCAACCAATCCATCCCAAGGATCACATCGAACTCCGACATGTCCATGACTCGAAGGTCCATAGTGAGTAGAATCCCTGAGATCTCCAACTCACACCCCCGACATATCTGATCAACCCTCACCCTAGCACCTAGGCGAGAACTCACATGCAATGGCTCTTTCAAGGTCTCAACCTCTAAGCCCAAGTCATCCACACAAGATGCAGCAATAAATGAATGAGATGCACCAGAATCAAATAACACTCTAGCCCATAAGCGGGAAAGTAGAAATGTACCCTGTATCACCGACGGATCTGCCAGCCCAGTCTGTGGCATCATGGCGTAGACACGCCCCGGAGTCCCTGAAGTCCCGGCTTGTGAGCCCTGGCCTCTTCCTCGACCCATTCCTTGGCCCATCTGGCCAGCTTGCGGTGTCCCTGCACGAGAAATAGTAGGGCCTTGTGCTGCACCCTGAAACTGGTACTGGCTGCCCTGACCCGTAGTAGGGTAGTGAGGAGCATACTGCGTCTGTGGTTGCCCCACTGAAGTCTGAGATTGCGACGACCCATGACCCTGGGATCCCTGCCTCTGAGGACAATCCCTCTTCATGTGACCCGGTTGGTGGCAATGATAGCAAGTCCTCTGGCCAACCTGGTAGGAAGGTCTCTGATTTCTCCCACCTTGGGAGGATTGACTTTGGCCTTGACCTTGATAACTGCGGTCCTGTACCTAAAATCCTTGTGGAGTAGAAGTCATTTGCTTCTTCCTTGAGCTAGAAGAAGAGGATTGGCCTTCCTTCTTCTTGTCTTTTGCACCAGACTCCCGGATGCTCCTTGCGTCATCCACCTCTCTCTCAATGGCCAAAGCTGTGGTGACCATCAAGTCGAAGTCTTGTAGTAGAAGACCAACAATTTTACCCCGGATGGATAACTTCAGCCCATCCTCAAATTTTCTAACCTTGGCCATATCTGTGGCCACATATTGGTCAGCGAAACGTGCTAACTCAGTGAATTTAGCCACATATTCCATCACTGACATCGTTCCTTGCCTCAGATCTAGGAACTCCCGGGCCTTTGCATGCCTCGCAGTCGCCGGGAAGTATTTCCCCATGAAAAGTTCCTGGAACTCTACCCATGTCATGGCCTCCAAGTTCTTGGAGTCTTTCACCCAATCCCACCATACTTGGGATTCCCCCTCCAACTGGAATGTAGCTAGAGTTATCCTGGTGGCGTCAGAGGTGATCTCCATTGCCCTCAAGATCTTGTCAACCTGCCGGAACCAATGATCAGCTACCATCGGGTCCGCCCCTCCCATAAAGATCGGCGGTTGATGTGCCTTGAACTTCTGGAGATGACTGGAGCCTCCTTGGCCCCCACTTGTACCCGTCTGTGCAATAGTAGCGGCCGTAGCACTAGCTTGTGCAATGGTAGCCGCCGCTGCACCAATAGCCTCCATGAAGGCTTGTTGGTCAAAGGCCGGTGGTGGTTGGTTGTTATTCTGCCTACCACCTCTGCCTCGGCCGCGTCCTCTTCCCCTTCCTCTATTTTCCATCTACACACATGTCAAATAGAAACAGAGCATTTACTTAGTATCCCAAGATAGAAGTCAAGTATTTAAACTTGAAGATTTTCCTCCTTGTTTCACTAGTAGTGCGTGTGCCACCTACTAGTAGACATTTACACATAAAACTATACCATTCATTCCTTTTTTTTTTTATGTGTCTTTTACCATGCATGTCATTCACATAATCACTTAGCAAATAATCATGTTTCACATAACACGTTGCACAAAACATATAACAATTTAAGCACATAAGATGAGATGCACAATGCATGCAATGGTCTAGTCCCAATGCCCAACAAGCCTTACGTAAATCGTATAACCTAGGCTCTGATACCAAGCTATGACACCCCAAATTCATGGGGTCCGTTAATTTCCCATCAACTCATGGAATGCCCGTGGATACCGTATAACTCGATATCGCACCGTTGTGTCCCATTTACCAGGATCCATAATTTAACGAAATCCGGGCAGAGTCTCCTTTGTACGGGAAGCTCTACCCCAAAACACAATCTGTGCAATCAACATTTACATGAC
Organism: Ilex paraguariensis; assembly: GCA_963454935.2. Lineage (NCBI taxonomy): Eukaryota > Viridiplantae > Streptophyta > Magnoliopsida > Aquifoliales > Aquifoliaceae > Ilex > Ilex paraguariensis. Next base: position 850,617 of record CAUOFW020006502.1, read on the forward strand.
CCATCCGAGGTCCAATATAATACCATAACCACACAGGGTCCATTTTATACATAAAACTTGACCACACCGGGTCCAATCATCATATTTATATCAAAATATGCAAGGTTATATTAAAACAGTCCATATATACTCTATTACAATTCCTTTACACATTACATGCCGAAATTTAATTAAAAATCTACTTTTACAAAAAAAAATGGATTGGAAGCCACAAGTCGACTTTTCTTCAACCATGTGACCCGGATTGTGAGCCGTCCATTGGTGCATGACCCACACCTGAAATGTTTCCCGTATAGGGTGAGCCAATGCCCAGTAGAATAATCCCTACAGAGGCTACTCATCACCTAAAATGCATATGCAATGTATAAATGCAACATTTCACATCAAGTATTCCCTCCAACAATAACATATAATACAATGTTGGAAAATCATGATGCCATGCCAAGTAATGAGATGAAACTCACCCATGCATGCTATCCCGAGCCCACACCGACTCCCACAACACAATGCGACACTTACGTGTAAAACAAACGTCTTTGATGAAACACATCCAAAGATCATTTTGAAATCAACCATATGTCATAAAACTAATTCATTCTTGGATGTTTCCCATCAAATGAATAATTTATATATCAAAATCATGTGCCTTTATGGGGTATCGGATTCAGGAATCGCACCTCCGGCTCCGTACGCCGTTACACTTTTCTGGAATTTCACCGCCGGTAAGTGTATGAACCAAGTGGTCGGGTTTTTCACCCGAGGGAGTGTCTAGCCCTACTTGCTATACCCGACACAAGTTTTCTTATGCATGTCACCGTGCGACTCCGTAGGACATTCCATCCCACTTTCCCGAGCCTACCATCAAGAACCAATGTTGGTGTTGATCACCCCATCCAACCCTACACCCACACTCATGCATGTAGCCCATGAATGTGATGTTAATTCCATGTCCATATTGCAATGCATGCCAAATGACAATTTTTAAATATCATTGTATACCATGACAATTAATATCATTTGCATATAATCACATAACCATTTCAAGTTCAATATATCCAAGAGCATATATCAACACTCCATCAACATGATAACACATAATACATGCTAATATTACATTTCATTCACAAGGCATAATATAAAACACAAAGCATGCCCACATGATCCCAATTTTCAAGGGATTACATAAATACTTCCATATACCAAAATCAAGCCAAGATTTTATATGGATCATTCAAACAAAATAAAAATCAGAATATATGATTTTTATATAACCAATTATCTAAACATTCAAGAAATCACAAACTAGCACATTCTAACTACCAATTCACACTAAAATTGATCCTACCCATTTCCATAGCACCAATCATAATGGAAAAATCTTAGAAATACCCAAAACAGCCCACATGAACCCTATGGACACCTTAGGTTAGAAATAGGTCCGAGTAGGAGGAACCCTACCTCTTGAAGCGTAAAGAATTTGTAGGAAGCCTCAAGAACAAGATTGAAGTCCAAAGCTTAGATTTCTCCAAAATCCTCCCTTTGAATCTTCGGTGAAAATCTTTGTTTTTGGTACCCACGCGTAGCTCTCGTCGCGTAGATCGACTTTAATTCTTGGCCCGACGAATTCCGACCGACGGAACTCCGAGAATCGGCGAAAGAAAGCTTGAATAATTATATTATTTTTTTCTCCTTTGCTCTATGGTTTGATCCAGCCGGCCAAATGAATTCAGATATTTGCTCATTTTTATACCTTCTAAACACTTGGCCCTCGTCGCGCCAAGTTTCGTCCTTTGTCCGGGTCCGTTTTCATCCCAAAACGATTAAATTTCGTACCGATTTAAACTCAAAATATTTTATATGAACTTTATTTAAAATATTTTTCAAATTTTCAAATTTTTATAAAAATTTCGTTTTTTGGGGTCATCGAACACCCGTCACCTCGAAAAACGTGAAAAATCTGACTATCTCAGAATTCGACGAAATTTGTCTGGGTAACTAGATTTCGTGAGACGAATCCAACGGTGAGGTCCGTTTCATCATCCGAGGTCTATAAAAATACCAGTTTTTTTTTTANAGAATTCGACAAAATTTGTCTGGGTAACTAGATTTCGTGAGAGGAATCCAACGGTGAGGTCCGTTTTGTCATCTGAGGTCTATAAAAATACCAGTTTTTTTTTTAACCCACACTATAATGGCAAATTACCATTTTGCCGTTTTTTTCAGAAAAAGTTAAAATTTTTCCCGGGTTTCACAGGCATTGTCTCACCAAATCTATTGAAGGCCTTTTTATGTCTACCACTTTTGGAATCAAATAACAATACTTATGGAAGAAGAACTGTAGCCCCAATTTAACTTGATCCCAAATATGATAATATATATCATTAGAGGAAAACTCTTCACCAAAGTCCAAAAAAAGACAAATAAGCCTTGCAAAGCAAATTGAATGAAAGTGACATGTCAAACCAAACTTAAACTCTATTATGAGATGATCTCAATACACAATCTTGTGCCAATAAATTTCCCACCACCGACTTTGCACAATGTCATCCAACTAAAATTCAAATACAATGGGATACAAGCCATAATAACAAGAAATGTCGAGGATGTTCTCCATCAGTTCTGACAAGTGAATCTCCTACCCTTCATTTGCTAAGTTTTTAAAAGATTTGTGCACCATCTAGAGGAAATTGAATGTCCAAACAAATGCATTCATGACAGAGTAGTAAGAACTATTCTCCAAACAAACACTCCACCCAAGTAGAATGATCCCGACTATCCCACCATTACGATTACCATTAGAAATTGTTGGGTCTAACAAGAACTATTAGACTTGGGTGTGAGTGTGAATCTCCTACCAAGAAATTAGGCCAAGGAGATTTGAAATCCATTTCAATTACTCTCCAGTTGGTGGACCGAAGTGTGAAAGTACCGAGAGGGGTAGTGGAAGATGTGTTGGTTTAGGAAAATAGGTTTTACTTTCCCATCGACTTTATAATACTAGATACTGCATCGATTAATAACCCCGGTATGTAGATTCGTATAATACTAGGACACCCATTTCTTGCAACATCAAATGCATTAATAAATTGTAGGAGTGATGTGACAAAATGCTCTTTTGGGAATATGACAACCGAATTTAAAATTTTTCATGTAGTGAAATAACTATAGGGTGAAGGAGAGTTTTGTGAGATAGACCTAGTGGATGAGTGTGTGGAGGAGAAGTTTGAAACTTCTATGTATTCTGATCCTCTTCAATTGTGTTTGATTAATTCTAAATGTGAGGAAGATAACTTTGAGGTTGTATTTCATACTGACTTGCTAAACAATCCGCAGGAGTTACAAGGTATGGAGAGAAACCTCAAACAAGAACTGTTCTTTGGTGAAACAAAATCCTGAGTGAAGTCGGGTATTGGGCAATTGGAGCCTATTTGAGAATAAATTGAATTTTTGTACATTAGTTAGTTAGTTAACTTCTTATTTTCTTTCTAGATAGTTTTGTTATTTTTCTTTTATGTTAATTTTTTTTTAATTTTGCAGTTATTTTTGTTTAGGAACTACGCTCAGGTGTTCTCTTTCCCTTATTCTTTTTATTCCTCATTGCATTATCTTTGTTGCATTGAGGACAATGCATATTTTAAGTTGGGGGTAAGGGTTACACCATGGCTTTTCTCCTATTCCTATTTTTTTTTTTTTAAGATTCTTTGTAGTTTAGTGAAAATTTTGAAATATTTTGAAAAAATTTTTAAATATTTTCAAAAACAAATGTCTATTTGAATAATACTTGTTGTTTCTTAAGAGCTGCAAGATTTAGATATGCTACATGATACCCAAATTTGTTGCATGATGTACGCTAGAGGCTTGTAGTGTATGTTTGAATATCATAGTGATGTTTGTATTAGAAACTCAAACTTTGTTCATAATGAGCATGCAATTTCTATCAAGATTCATGTTTCGAAAAAACTTGACATCCATAGTAGGGATGCATGTATAAACCCAGTGAGTATTGTGCTTGTGATGGTTGGAGAGGTGTAATACATTTACTATTAATATATTCATTTCAAATACATTGTTTTTTAATAATCTCATTACTCTAGTTTTGATTAGGAGCATAGGAGTAATTAGTTGGTTATATCTCAAAAAAGTGCAACACTTTTTCATTCTTTCTGAAAGATGATTATAGGTCGTCTTTGAATTCTATTTGAGCCTTAAGCCTATTCTTTCATTGCATTATGTCTAGTATCCGTCATTTAGTCATGATGAATTTTCATTTCTTTACCTCAATTAATAACCAAGCTAAGCAAATAAGTATATATCTTACCTGGGTTATCCCTAGATGTGTGTTTATTTGATATGAATGGGAGTTGAGGCAAAATGTTCAATAAAGAATGAATGAAAAAGAACGATGATGACAAATGAAAGAATGAAAAATTTTGGAAAATGATATGGAATTGTGAAAAGAATGTTGAAAAATGAAAAAGTCAAAGACTTGTGAAGGAGGAATGAGGGATATGAGCTTGGATGCTATATAGAAAGAAGGGTTTAGTGTCTGTCGAATATGAAAATTGCCTATGGAATAAACCGTCTTGAATCATTAAATCCGTCATTTCTTAAACCTTCTACCAAAGCCTCATTACAACTATAGAAAGACCTATTTGATGTAGAAGGTATGGTTGAGTGAGTATGTTTTAATGTCTATAAGATATACCAACTATATTAATTAAATGTCTTTTAATATTCCCTTCATGAAATTATGCCAAGGATGTTTTATTTAACTTAAGAGTTTCAATATTTGAGAAATATGTAAGTAAAAGGTGTCTTAATTACATAAATTTGATCCTCACATGTATGTGTGAGTGGAATAGCCATGATAATCAGCAATTGTCTTTTTTTGAGTGTGAAAACCTTGGTGAGTTGTGGCATTGAAACTAGCTTTGGATAGCTAATCAGAATATGAATCTGGGTTGATGAATCTCTTGAGTTGGATAATCATATCACACGCTCACGGGTTTTGAGCATTAACAAGATGGTGAATGTAAAACCAGGGTAAATTTAAACTTTTTCGAAAAAAGGGCAAAATGTTAATTTGTCACTATTATGCGGGTTTAAAATGCAGAGTTTAGATGGAGTAACGGACTTCACTGTTGAATTCGTACCGCAAAATTGAGTTACCACGTCAATTTTCGTTGAATTTCGAGATAGTCGAATTTTACACGTTTTTCAAGACAATTGGGTGACGAATGAACTTTTAAACGTCCCCAAAAACTGAAATTATAAAATTTCCTTATAATTGGATGAAAATTCAAATAAAATTAATTTGGACTGAAAATGAAATTTAATTAAGTCGTTTCGAGTTAAAAATGAGCGGGGCAATGTGAACCGCGAAATTAAAAGTATAAATAGGGGCAAAATATCTGAAAATTCAGATTTTTACCCATTTGGCCGGCTGTGTTCAGGGGTGTGACGAGAGAAAAGAGAGAGAAGAGAGAAAATAAAGAATTTCTACCTTTCTCCTTCAATTTCCAGAGTTCCGTCGGTCAGAATCCGTCGGACCAAGAGTTAAAGTTGATCTACGCGGTGAGGGCTATGCGTACATACCAAGAATGAAGGATTTCACTGAAGATTCAAGAGGCAGATTTTGGGAAAATCAAAGGTTTGGGGCTTGGAAGTGTTCTTGAAGCTTTCTCCCTTTCTTTTACGCTCCAAGAGGTAGAGTTTCTCCTACCATGGTTCATTTCTTACCTAGGATGTAATATGTTATTGGTAAGGGTATAAAATAACACCTAGGTCGCTTGACTAAGGTTGTGGGAAATAAGGAAAAATGGGTATGGAAATGGCCTAGACCAATTCCTAGCTAAGTTTGGTATAAGGAATGTACTTGTGTAATTCCTTGAAACTTGATATTTTGAGCATGCTATGTGTTTTATAGTGCTTGTAAATGAAGTGTATTATGGCATGAGTTATGTATAATATGCTTGTGAAGGATTGTTGATATAAGCTAGTTGATGTATTGACATAATAATGAATTTTGGTGATTATATACATGTGATATAGATTGTCATGACACATGTGGAGATGTGTAGTTTAATTTGGCTCATTGGCATACATTGTATATTGAGTATCACATAGACATTGCAATGGTGCACTACATTGCATTTGCACGGGGAATACGCATCCATGGCCATGAGTATGGGTGTGTGTGTGCATGGTTGGATTAATCACCATACTTGGTGTTTGATGGGTGGGCTCAAAAAAGTGGGGTTGAATATCCTACTGAGTCGCATGGTTGCATATGTGAAAAACTTGTGTCGGGTATAGCAAGAAGGGCTAGACATTCCCTCGGGTGAAAGGCTCAGCTACTTGGTTCATATACTTCCCTGTGGTGAAATTCCAGAAAAGTGTGATGGCGTACAGAGTCAATCGATGTGATTCCGGAATCCGATACCCAACAAAGACACATGATTTTGTAATACAAAGATTTCATTTGATGGGAAACATCCATGAATGAAGTGGTTTTAGAAGTACATAATTGGTGTTCTAAAAATGATCATTGGATGTATTTCATCAATGATAAAGGTTTTACACTTGCATTGCATAGTGTGGTGAGAGCCAGTGAGGGCTCGGATTGATTTGCGTGAGTGAGTCTCATCTCATTTCATGGCATGACATGATAGATTCCAACATGAATTGCATATTCTTGCATTGGAATGGATATTGGTTGTGTGTTGTTGCATGTATACATTCATATGCACTTAGGTGGGGAGTAACCTCTGTAGGAAATATTCTACTGGGCGTTGGCTCACCCTATACGGGAAACATTTCAGGTACGGGGCATATTCCGGTGGATGACACATATTCGGGGCCTCGAGAGTGAAGAAGAGTCGGGTTATGGCTCTTGAACCGAGTTTTATGTAAAACTTTTGGTTTAATTCCCTTTTGACTTGTAAATTGTATGGAATGGGTTGTAAGAAACTTGTATGAATCATGTATAACGTAGACAATATCTTTATACATGTTTGGGATGAATTTGAAAAGGTTTTGATTGGATTGAAAATCGAAAACTGATGAAACAAGGAAAAATGGACTCGGCGTACCGGTACGGCGAGGTCCAGAGAGTTTAGCATACCGATACGGTGAGGTCCAGTGAACCACGCGTACCGGTACACTTTGGCAGATTTTGAAATTTTTTTTATTTTTCTTCCAGGGTCTTGGGTTGTGCATCTTTTAGTTCCAATGATATAAATGGACTTTAAATGAGATATATTGGGGTACATTGAACCTTAATAAGATTAAATAACTAATGAAACACGGGTGTTACGTGTGAGTTTGAAACTCCGATAATGGGATAATATTAGTGTGATGTCGGATCCAACGACACTCATAGGCATTTTCGCGGGTTGACGGATGGTCAACGGGACCCCCGGTTTTAGGGGCGTCATAGCTTGGTATCAGAGCAAAGATAAACGGATTACCTAGGGCTTGATGGGCATTGGGTATAGACCGTTGCGTGCATGGTACATTTCATTTTATGTGCTTACAGTTTGTTACATGATTACGTGTTACGTGATTATGTGAATGATATACATGGTAAAGTGTATATGGAAAGAGACACTAGAGTTAGAAAACATAACCTTAGGGGTCGGAACAGAAAAGAATGGGATGGTTCAAGGTATAAATGTTTACTAGTAGGTGGCATAGACTCTACTAGGGAAACAGGGAGATAAATCTCAATGTTTCAAGATTGATCCCTACCTTGGGATGTTATGTAAACGTTATATTGTCATTTTACATGTGTGTAGATGGCAATTAGAGGAAGGGGACGTCGGGGTGGACAGAACAATAATCAACCACCACCGACTTTTGACCAACAAGCCTTAGTGGAGGCTATTGGTACGGTAGCTGCTACCATAGCATAGGCTAGTGCTACGACGGCCACTATTGCACAGACTGGTGCAAGTGGGAGACAAGGAGGCTCAAGCAACCTCCAGAAGTTCAAGGCACATTAGCCTCCAGTCTTCATGAGAGGGGCGGATCCTATGGTTGCTGACCATGGGTTCAGGCAAGTCGATAAGGTATTAAGGGCTATGGAGATCACCTCCAAGATAACCCTAGCAACATTTCAGCTGGAGGGAGAATCCCAATTGTGGTGGGATTGGGTGAAGGACTCCAAGAACTCGAAGGCTATGACTTGGGTAGAGTTCAAAGAGCTCTTCATGGGAAAGTACTTCCCGACGGCTGCTAGAAATGCAAAGGCCCGGGAGTTTTTAGACTTGAGATAAGGAACGATGTCGGTGATGGAATACGTGGCTAAGTTCACGGAATTAGCACGTTTTGCCGATGATTATCTGGCCACAGACTTGGCCAAAGTGAGGAAGTTCGAGGATGGTTTAAAGTTGTCTATCCAAGGCAAAATTGTGGATTTTCTTCTACAAGACTTGGACTCGATGGTCGCCACAGCTATAGCCACTAAGAGGGAAGTGGATGACGCACGAAACATCGAGGAAGCGGGTGTGAAAGATAAGAAGAAGGAGGATCAATCCTCTTCTTCTAGCTCGGGAAATAGGCAGAGAACTTCTACTCCTCATGGACAGGGCCGTGGTTATCAAGGCCAAGGCCAGGGTCAATCCTCCCAAGGCAGGAGAAATCAGTAGACTACATATCAGGCAGGGCAGAGGACATGTTTCCATTGCCACCAGCCGAGACACATGAAACAGGCTTTCCCCAAAGGTAGGGATCCCAGAGTTATGGGTCATCTCAGCCCCAAACTTCTGTGGGACAACCACAGACTCATTTTATTCCTCATTATCCTACCATGGGCCAGGGGAGCTAGTATCAGTTTTAGGGTACTACTCAGGCCCCTACTACTTCACGTGCGAGGACTCCGCAAGTAGGGCAGATGAGTCAGGGCATGGGTCGAGGCCGAGGCCGGGACCCAGGGGCGTGTCTACGCCATGATGCGATAAATTGAGCCGGCAGATCAGTCGGTGATACATGGTACATTCTTACTCTCTCACTTATGGGCTAAAGTGTTATTTGATTCTGGTGTATCGCATTCATTTATTGTTGCATCATATGTGAAAGACTTGGGCTTAGAGGTTGAGACCTTGGAAAAGTCATTGCACGTGAGTTCTCCCCTAGGAGCTAGGGTGGGAGTTGATCAGATATGTCGGGACTGTGAGGTAGAGATCTCAGGAATTCTACTCACCGCGGACCTTAGGGTCATGAACATGTCGGAGTTTGATGTAATCCTCAGGATGGATTGGTTGGCGGCACATCGAGTCGTCATCGATTGTGATAAAAAGAGGGTCACTGCTTACACGTCTGATGGTGTTTGTTTCAAGTTCCAGGGGGAGAAGTGTGATGTTTTACCCCAAGCCGTGTATGATTCTCATTGGCAGGGACAGTTGATGGGTTGGTTAGCAAGCCTTACCCTAGAAGACGAGGCAAGATAGGAATTGGGTTTACCTCAAGTTATTTGTGAGTATGAGGATGTTTTTTCGGATGAACTACCAGGATTACCTCCACATAGGGATGTAGACTTTACCATTGAGTTGCATCCGGGTATATCTACCATCTCTATGACTCCACATAGGATGGCACCAGTTGAGTTGCAAGAACTCAAAGTCCAATTGCAAGAATTATTGGACAGAGACTTTATTAGACCGAGCACTTCACCTTGGGGTGCTCCGGTGTTGTTTGCCAAGAAGAAAGATAAGACTCTTCGATTGTGCATTGACTATAGGCTGTTAAATCTGGTCACTATCAAGAATAGGTACCCTTTGTCAAGGATTGATGATTTATTTGATCAACTGAGAGAGGCACGGGTCTATTCCAAGGTAGATCTCCGTACTGGTTACCATCAGTTGAGGGTTACAGAGGAGGATATCCCTAAGACGGCGTTCAGAATGCGGTACGTGCATTTTTAGTTCACTGTGATGTCTTTTGGATTGACGAATGCCCCAGCGGCATTCATGGATCTAATGCATAGGGTGTTTCAACCCTACTTAGATCAGTTTATCGTAGTCTTTGTTGACGACATCTTGATTACTCCAAGTCTGAGGAGAAGCATAAGGGTCACTTGAGGATTGTTCTTCAGACCTTGAGAGACCACCAATTGTACACCAAATTCAGCAAGTATGAATTTTGGCTTACGAATGTGAAATTTTTGGGCCATGTGGTATCGACTTTGGGTGTATCCGTGGACCCGAATAAGGTTGAGGCGATTATGAATTGGGAGAGACCGAAGTCAGTCTTCGAGATCCGTAGCTTCTTGGGATTGGCAGGGTATTACCGGAGATTCATCGAGGACTTCTCCCGATTAGTTGCGCCTATAACGAGATTGACCCAGAAGAAGGTCAAGTTTGAGTGGAATGATTCTTGCGAGAAGGCATTCCAGGCGTGAAAGAGGATAGAGGTACACGGTGTATTGTGATGCCTCAAAGGACAGACATGGATACGTTTTGATGCAGTCTGGGAGGGTGGTAGCTTATGGTTCTCGGCAATTAAAGAATCACGAGTAGAATTACCCTGCGCACGACATGGAGTTGGGGGTCATTGTCTTTGCCTTGAAGGCTTGGAGCCACTATCTATATTGTGAGCAATTTGAGGTGTTTTCAGACCACAAATGTCTGAAGTATATCTTTACACAGCAGGACCTCAACATGAGGCAGCGTAGGTGGATGGAGTTCCTAGAGGACTATGACTTCACTTTGCATTACCATCCCGGTAAGACAAATGTGGTGGCTGATGTACTCAGTCGGAAGTCACGAGGAGTCTTGGCTAGTGTGGCTTCCAGGGAGTGGCAAATGCTCGAGACAGTGGAAAATTTTGGGCTACGCTACATGGGCCAGGCTCAAGGTGTTTTAGAGAGCTTGGTGGCTACACCTTTCCTACTGAGCAGAGTGATGCAGAGTTATCATCCGTCAAAGACCAAGTACAAATAGGTTCCGGTGACGAGGGCTGGACCATTCACTCGGATGGTAGTCTTCGATTTAGGGGGAGGATTGTGGTTCCCCAGCCTACAGAGCTCAGAGAGGAGATTCACAGGGAGTTCCATTGTTCCCAATTTGATGTACATCCAGATGGCACCAAGATGTACTAGGATCTTCATCACCAGTATTATTGGAATGGAATGAAGATAGACGTTGGAGACTTTGTCAGACGATGTCTCACGTGTCAGCAGGTCAAGGCTGAACACCAGAGACCAATAGGGTTACTCCAGCCCTTGAAAGTGGCTGAGTGGAAATGGGAGCATGTCATGATGGATTTTGTGACTCACTTTGAGCAGGGCCTAAGGCCTACTATCAGGGAGAAGCTTGTGGCTCTCAATATCAAGGATTATGGGGATCTAGTGGACCGAGCCACACCTATGGAGAGAGATATTGAGGACACCCAGCAGCGAAAGAATTTCACAAGAGGAGGTCCAATTAGGACGAGCACTAGCGTTAGTGGAGTGCAGCAAGTGGCACCATACCAACGTCCAGACCAGGCAGGCGAACAGGGACTTCTGACAGCCAGGGGAAATGGAGTTGCATAGATTAGAACAAGCACTGACTCGCGTCACTGCTTTGCATGTGAAAAGTTTGGGCACTTCAAAAATCAATGCCCATCATTTCCATCGAGGACCAATCAAGCAACCGGGCAGACGAATGCAAACAAGCCACCACTACCGAAGCCATTACATCAGAGGCTGTTAGGAGCTACAGCCCCCGGCGACGCTCATCAAGGAAGAGTGTTTGCTTTGACTCAATCGGAGGAGGATGTCTTCAATGTCATGGTGGAAGGTATTGTCCTTCTCTACAATTCTTGGGCTCGAATTTTATTTGAACCCAGTGCAACTCACTCATTTATACGCACTTCATATGCTTTTAAATTAGGGTTAAAATTTGAGAAGCTAGAACATGCCTTGAGTATTAACATGCCTATGGGAGAACAGTTGGATACTAGCAAGGTGTGTAGAGATTGTGTGCTTCGAATTGAGGAGCATGAATTGATCGTAGATTTGGTTGCGTTAGATATGAAGGGGTACGACATTTTATTTGGGATGAATTTGTTGTCCACCTTCCGTGCGGTGATGGATTGTTTTCGCAAGCGGATTTCATTCCAACTACCGAGAGGCGTAGTTTTTACTTTTATGAATGATCGCAATTCTTCCCATCCATTTTCTACTACGGGAAACAGATTTTTGAAAGCTAAGACGGGGAGCACTTTGAGTTTCTTGGCTAGCTTAATGGGAGAGGATCATGATAAACCTCATGCGGACTTGGTGTTGATAGTATCGGATATTCTGGATGTCTTCCTAGATGAACTACCCAAGTTCCCCCCACAACGAGAGATTGAGTTCAAGATTGATCTCTACATGGGAACCGAACCCATATCCATTGCTCCCTATAGAATGACACCATTAGAGTTGAAGGAGCTAAGGAAGTAGTTGGGCCATTTGTTGGCTATTGGGTTTATCCGTCTAAGTACTTCACCTTGGAGAGTCCCGGTCCTCTTCGTGAAGAAGCATGACGAAACACTTCAATTATGCACGAATTACCGACAGTTGAATCGAGTAACAGTGAAGAACAAATATCCATTGCCAATGATTGATGATTTGTTCGACCAGTTGAGGGGTTCTAAGTATTACTCCAAGATTGATCTTCGCACTAGGTATCATCAACTACGAATCGAGGAGGATATTCCTAAGACAGCTTTTCGTACCCAGTATGGTCATTTCGAATACACGGTGGTGCCGTTCAGACTGACTAATGCACCAGCAGCCTTCATGGATTTGATGCATAGGGTATTCCGATCACACCTTGATCAGTTTGTCATTGTATTTATTGATGACATATTGATTTATTCACAAACCCAAGAGGAACATGCGCGCCATCTTTCGATTGTGCTACAGACACTGAGAGAGCATAAGTTGTATGCGAAGATGAGCAAATGCGAGTTTTGGATGAAGGAAGTGAAATTCCTTGGTCATGTTGTGTCCGAGCAAGGAGTAGTTATTGACCCCGCAAAGATTGAAGCCGTGATGAAATGGGAACTACCTAAGAATGTGACCGAAGTACGTAGCTTCTTGGGTTTAGCAAGCTACTATTAGAGGTTTGTTGAAGGGTTCTCCAAGCTAGCGATGCCGATGACTCACCTTACGAAGAAGGGAGAAAAGTTCTTGTGGACTCAAGCGTGTAAACTAGGCTTTCATACATTGAAGGAGAGGTTAACGACAGCTAATGTTCTCATTATTCCACGCAGTGGGGAAGAATACGATGTATACACCGATGTTTCGTTACAAGGCTTGGGATGTGTGTTAATGCAAAGAGGTAAGGTAGTTGTTTATAGCTCGGGGCAACTTAAGATTCATGAGCAGAACTATCCCACTCACGACTTGGAGGTTGCCGCTGTGGTTTTTGCTCTTAAGTTGTGGAGATGTTATCTTTATAGAGAGAAGTTTCAAGTATTTTTTGATCATAAGAGCCTCAAGTATGTGTTCACACAGAAAGACGTGAATCTTCGGCAAAGAAGGTGGGTTAAGTATCTAGAAGATTATGATTTCACACTCAACTACCATCCAGGGAAGGCTAACGTAGTAGCAAATGCACTGAGAAGAAAGTCTCAGGGGGAAATCAATGTTCTTGCAGTTAAAAGGTGGAAGATGATTGATGCCCTAGAGGACTTTGATCTATGGGTGGATAGGCAGGAGAATTGTCCATGCATATTTAACCTTATAGCCCAACCAACACTCTATCGTAGGGTTATGGAGTTACAATATTTGGATCCTGACTTAGAGTCAATTCGAGCTAAATTGGAGAATAGGTAAATAGTGGAAGGTTGATCTTTGAGAAATGGAGAACTAAGATATAGGAAGAAGCTATGCGTCCCCGAAGATTCGTCCCTAAAGGAGGAGATACTAGGAGAGTGTCATCGCTCTAAGTTTGTCATCCACCCCGGTGGCAAAAAAATGTATAGGGACATGAAGCGTCAATTTTGGTGGAAGGGAATGAAGAAGGATGTGACAAGGTTTATAGCCCGAGGTGCGGTGTGCCAACAAGTGAAGATTGAACATCAAAAGCCCGGAGGATTACTACAGTCCTTACCTATTCCAGAGTGGAAGTGGAATCATATCACCATGGACTTCGTGTCAGGTTTACCGCGGACGTCGCGAGGGCATAATGATGTATGGGTCATTGTGGACAGACTCACCAAATCCGCTCATTTCTTGAATATGAAGACCACGGACACTTTGGAGAGCTTGAGCAAGCTCTATATTTGTGAGATTGTGCGATTACATGGAGTTTTGCTCTCGATTGTTTGGGATAGCGATTCTCGTTTCGTGGCACAATTTTGGCAAAGTCTACAACGATCTATGGGGACAGAGTTACGCTTTAGCACCGCTTTTCATCCTGAAACGGATGGCCAACCCGAGAAGGTGATACAAATTTTGGAGGACATGCTACGAGCGTGTGTGTTGGACTTCAAGGGAAGCTGGAGTGATCATATATCGTTGGTGGAATTCGCATACAACAACAATTTCCAATCTAGCATCGGCATGGCACCTTATAAAGCATTATATGGGAGACCATGTAGGTCACCGACTTATTGGCTAGAAGTTGGAGATAATAGTTTGTTTGGGGCAGAGATTGTTCGGGAGACTATGGAGAATATTCAACTCATCCGAGAGAGGCTACGCACAGCACAAAGTAGACAGAAAAGGTATGCGGATTGACGACGAAGAACCTTGGAATTCCAATAGGGGGACTACGTGTTCCTCAAGGTGTCACCTAAGAAGGGAGTGTTTAGATTCGGCAAGAAGGAGAAATTAACACCAAGATACATAGGACCCTTTGAAGTGATCAAAGTTGTAGGCAAAGTGGCGTATCAACTTCGATTACCAGCTCAATTGTCAGGGGTACATGACGTGTTCCATGTGTCAATGTTGAGGAAGTGTCAATCGAATACAATACCTATCGTGGATTTGGGGGATATTGAAATTCAAGACAGAGCAACCTATGAAGAACAACCGGTGAAGATTCTTGATACCAAGGAGAAGGTACTATGCAACAAACTCATCCAACTAGTGAAGGTCTTGTGGCAACATCACGGAATGGAGGAAGCTACTTGGGAACCCGAGCTGGAAATGCGAGATAAGTATCCTTATTTATTCGCTACTTGAGGTAAGTTTCGAGGATGAAACTTTCTTTAAGGGGCGTGGATTGTAAACCCCACACCCTTTTGTCTTTATATATGTATGTAGGTTTAAGTAGCAGTTATTATTTCTTTTGAAATGTTAATATGGAAAAAATTCGAAGAAATAGTAGTTAAAATCTAGTTTAGCTTGCAAATATATGAAATCGTGGTAATAGAATTGGTACCAACTAGGTTTGATGTACAAAAGCATGTTGAATAAGCTTGGGATGGAATTGAAAGGGTTTGGAATGTGTTTGAAATGAAAAATAGAGGAAGTAGTCAAATTTGGATAGGACCTACCGGTAGTACGCTGTCCAGTGGATCCAAACTACTGGTAGTCAACAAGTAGTAAAGGTCTAGTAGATCCGAACTACCGGTAGTCAACAGGTAGTATGTGGCTAGTGAATCTGAACTACTGGTAGTCAACAGGTAGTAAAAGTCTGGTGGATCCGAACTACCGGTAGTCAACAGGTAGTAAGTGGCTAGTAGATCCAAAATACTGGTAGCTCAACAGGTAGTAAGTTGCCAGTGGATCCGAACTACCGGTAGATCGTTAAAAAGTCAGAATTTTTATGTTTTAAAACCCCATTTTCACTCCATTTTCTCTCATTCTTTCACACCACTCTCACCCCACACCTCTTAGAACCCTAATAGAAAGACTTAGAGAGGAAGAGAGAAAGGGAAAACAAGAGTTTTTAGGGTGATTCAAGGTCAAATCTTCTTGTCCTTCACACCAAAGCCAAGGAGAAAGGTAGGGGTTTTCTTCCTATTCTCTTACATTGAGGCTAGGGCTTAATTATATGTATTCTTTTGACTTTAAATCTTAAATATATGCTATGAAATCATCTTTCCTTGGTCTTTTTCAATTATTAGCGTGTTTTAAACAAATTTAGGGTTGAATACCCATGAAATCTCATTTTCTTGATATAAAACCCTAGTTTTCAAAAAAGATGAACTTTCTTCTTGATTCTTCCTTTGTTCTTGACTTTGAAACTTTAGTGCTTGGTGTTGAGTAACAAAATGATATCAATGATGATCTCTTGCATTTTCTTCAATTGTTATATTGAAACACTACATGTGAAATTGGGGATTTATAAAATTGTTGTTATTTGAGGAAATTGTTGGTATTGTATCTCTTGGGTGGTTGTTGGATAAACATGGGCTACTATTGACAGGGTATCTTGGAGTGTGTAGACGTCTTCTTACTCCGTGTGAGTTTGAACTTTTTCTACCACTCGTAGTGGGGCTAGTGCCTTGCGAGGACTAAACCATTATCGCTCACGGGGTATCGTGGAAAAAGGGGTTAGTATACTACTTTTTGGTTGGATACGTTGCTGCCATGGTGTTGGCATACGTCCTTCCTAAAGGTTGGACATCCTTGCGAGGATTTGTGTGGGTTGTACGTGGGCCATGATATTTTTGATGGTATTCATGCTAGATCTTAAATTCTAAAACTATCATTAGTTAAGTTCAAGATCTTCAAATGATCATGCAAGAAATTCATGCTGAAAAGATGATGCTAAGTGAGTTCTTTTAAGTGTTTGCCATCATTTAAAAATTACTACCATATTGGAATGATTTCAATAATTATTTAAAGCACAAATGCAAAGAGATAAACCTTGAAGATTTGATCGTGAGATTGAGAAATAACTAAATATTTGAAAAGAAAGTTGTTAACCATTCCATGGAGTCCAAGACACAAGTGGTGGAAGAAGGACACAAAACTAAAAACAAAAAGAGGAAGCATGATGGCCAACAAAGTGCCAAAGATGGTGATTCTAAAAGGTTTAAAGACAACTTCTGTGTGGGCAACAAACCAGAGCATCGTGTCAAGGATTGCCAAAATTGAAAAAATTGAAATGGATAAAATCTCTTTGAGTGTTTCAAACTTGAGTTTCTCCACTATAGTATCCAAAGTGAATTGATTAGAAATAACAAAGAATGGTGGGTGGACACAAGGGCTACTCGATACATTTATTCGGATAAGATGTTCTCTTCATATGAAGAAGTGGATCATGAGAACAACTGTTCATGTGCAACTCTTCTAATTTCAAGGTTGAAGGCAATGAAAATGTTATATTGAAACAAAAATTCTTGCTCCTGTGAGTTGATTAGATTATAGAGAAAATTCCCAAGCATAGTAAGGGGTATCGTTTTTATAACTCAGTCGATTACCGAGGTCGTTTCCTCAAGAAAAATGAATGGCTCAAGAGGTGATGGTTAAAAGAAAAAGAAAACCTTGAATTTTGAGAGTTGGCTTGAGAAATTGATCACTTTAAGAAAATAACAATTAAAGAAAAGAACCGGTTGATTAGTAGTGATCACCTCACCATGAATTAGTATTTTGATAAAAAAATCTATAACTCACTCGAGACTGTGGTATGTACTGGTGTGATAGATATTTGTTTAACAACGAATTAATAAATAACAAATATGTGCTCAAGACATTTGAGTTGGTTTAAGGGAAGTTACTATCGTGTGAAGTCTTAGTTGTCGACTGGTAAGTAAGAAGATATACAATTTGATAGCATCTTCAATTTATTCCATTCAACTAACATAGATAACTTTACAGTAGATAAGCCCTAGTTTTGAGTCAAAATTCCCAATTCACGGATGAGACTACTTCATCCAATCAAACCGGTGAATGACTACTCACTCATGACTGAATTAAAATTGAAAGCAATTAAATAAAGCATCATTGTAAATGAAAGCAAAATGACAAGAATTGAAATTGCAAGAAAAGTAAATACCTGGTATTGAAATCGCAATAAACGTAAATTGTTTGCCGAAAGGAACCAAAAGTGATTGCTTTGCAGGAATTTAATACTTGAATTGAACAAAAGCTTGTAAAGTAAAAAAAGGGAGAAAGCTTGAAAGAAAAGAAGAAAAATCTAAAAACCCTAGGAAAGAGAACAAAAAAGACAGTGAATTGAACGATGGAGTGGGAGCCCCCTTCTCTCTTGGTAGACTTGGTTATTTATAGGAGGTATTGGGCTAAAAATCCTCCTTTCTGTCCATAAATCACGACCCTTGAAATATTCAGTGGACTACCTTCCTTAGGAGTGTCAACTACTGACTTTATAGGAACCTATTGGTAGGACTGTTCACTGTAATCTTCATACTGGTTGTCTTGCTATGCTACAGGTAGAATCATTCTTTGTCTTCAACCTACCAGTAGAAAGTACTAACCTACCAGTAAAACTACTTTCAGTTTTGAACCTCTCGGTAGGTTGAACTCCTACGGGTAGAACGAACTTCTAGCCTTCATTGTACCGGTCTTCTTTAATTCTACTTACTATGGCTTTGGCTTCACTCCTAGACCTCTTGGCTTATCTTCCAAGTCCTCTATGACATTGAAACACGTGTAATTCCAAGTTCTTACACTAATTAAACTACAAACGCACAAATTTACTATAAAATACAAAACTCAACTAAAACAAAGAATTTAAATGATGCATGACTAAGATGAATGATTATGAGGTTTATAATATGTAATATTATCATCACACCCCTAACTTAGATTTTGCTAGTCCCTTAGCAAAACGAAGTAAACGAACATCAAAATTTCCTAAACATTATACTATGAATTCCAAAGCACACTCAGTCATAAAACCAATATCATCAAATTGAAATGCATATGCTTAAAGAAAAAATGACATACAAATGGAAAAAAAAGGATTTCATAAATATATATATATATCTGCTATGTGCCTTTGGGTACAAAAGAACAAAATCGCAGTCGCCTTGTACCTATAGGTTCTTCTACTTGATTACTACTACCCAAAACAAAATTCCTAAGGTTCTACTAGAACCTATACACTGCCTAGACTCCCCCAAATTCTCAGCCTCATCTCCGTCCTCCCCAGAAATATCATTATCCTCTTTAGAATCAAAAATAATTACTGGTTTCTTAAAACTCTTACCCGTAGCCAAATTCTTTCCTTAAGAAGTGATAGCCTTGGCCTGAGTATCCATCGTTTCGGCCATACCTTCCACCACCCTTGAGTGTAGGCAGGTATAGAGGAGCCAAGTTAAAAAACTTGTAGCCCACGAGAGTCTATACAAAGGGTTTGAAGTTGTAACGCCCCAAAACCCACCTTGGACGGCATTACAATCTATAAACCATTCACATCATGAGAGCAACTAAATAAATTCATCATTAAAGAATTTTTATTCATCAACTATAACATTTATCATATTATCCTAAAAGAATAGGTCAACCATGGCCATTACATCCCAAAAGAATGTGATTGACTATGATAATTACATCCCAAAAAGAATCACATTTAAACTTGCAGCGGAATAACAAAAGATTAGTCTTTACATAATCTCAAAAGAAATTTCCTAGTCTAGCACCTAGGAGAGTATAACTCTAGACATCCACCTCGGGATCCATGAGCCCATCTAGTGGAGCTTCCCAATGTGTCAGCTCCTCAACCCCGAGCTCTTCCTCTAGACCACAATCTGAAAAATATAGTTTGTAGGGGGTGAGCACTAAGCTCTCTAGCAACATTCCTCTCAAACTCGAACAAGGTTTATAAAAGCATATAAAAAGGGTCGGTCACCTTTCACAAATAGCATATATGAATTTTGCAATAAAACATGGACATTTAAACAGATCTCAAGTTTAAGCAACAGCAGTAATTTAATGCATAAGTGAAACCAATATACAACTAATAATTCATTCCACCATAAACCGTTTCTCCCAAGTTCTTGCGGAATCTCATACTTCCCAAAATTCTTGTAGAAACTATTTCTGGTACAATGAACAATAACTCACCACTGTATTCATATAGTCCTAGCATAGAAAATCAAAATTCTTACATGCATCACTACAGCAACTACTTATTGACCCGAATCATTCTCATGAAAAATAGGGGCATCATCACTAAGAAAGTTTGCAAGATTCAATGTAGTGAAATAGAACAATATTTGTTTTGTTGTCATCTCTTGAAATAGTAATATACGCATGAGTAAAAACAGTAATAGACACCATATGTATTGCAACAAAAGAAAAAGTCATTATTCTCATTTTTTACCATTTCTAATAAACAAAGTTCCAAACTAAAATACTTGAAAAACATAAAACTAATAGCCATACTAGTAACAAGTACATGTTTTGCAATAACTAGTTATGAATACAAGAATTCCAATAAACAATGTATTGAAATTTTCTAAAATAGTAAACTAAGCTATCAAAAGCATAGACAATAACAAGAATACAATTGATTGTAAAAAATTAAATTCTTAACATTTGTAGTATATAAAGATTATAAAACAAATCAAAAATACAATAAGTAATCATAAAAATAAATTTGTCTTAAGATTTTTGGGAGTGTGTATCATATCTAACATAATAGTTATTGAAATTTAAAAGTCATGTTAAAGAATAGTAACAAACACATAAATTGACCCGATTACAGAACTGATATTGAATTTAATTAAAGCTAGTGTTTAACACTATCTCCTGATGACAGATTTCGCCCCCACACTAGTGCTTATGGATCTTCTTGAGCATTTGCCTCAAAGGTTACTATGATCGAACATACACAAAAGAAAGCACTACAATATGTTATATCTAGCTAACTAAAACTTTTTTTCGTACTCTCTGGAATGATTACGCTAAAGACAAAATTTAATTTGTTTTTACTATTGTAACGACTTAATGTTACAATACTAAATGTTAAATGAATTATAGATATTAATAGATACAATTTGGTGCACACGCGCATTGCATGTGAACTATTTATATAAAACCCGGGAAAATTTTGAACTTTTATGAAGAAGAAAAAAAAGGGCAAAAAGATAATTAGTCGCTACGGTACGGGTTGAAAATTCAAATATTTTTAGAATTTGGATGATAAAATGGACCTCATAGTTGCATTCATCTCGTGAAATCTAGTTATCCAGCCAATTTTCGTTGAATTTCAAAACTATCATATTTTTCAAATTTTACGGTACGATCGGGTGTTATGCGATTAAAATTGTGACATCCCTAAATTCAAGGGTCCTTTCTCAACCATTTGATCACCCATCAACCTGCAAAAATACATGTGTATGTTGTATGCCCCAATACCACGTCATCACATCCCCTTCACCAGGATCGTAACCAACACAGAATTCGAACGGAGTCTCCCTTGTACCGAAGCACTCCCAAACGTGTAACCTGTATTATCACCTAACCATTCCAAGGTCTCATATCCATAAATTTTCCATAAATACTACTCTATTTACATCCTTTGAACAAAAGGGCTCAAGGCCCGAAGGCTTGGTAAAGTTATTTTAAATTTTTGAAAATTTTGGAGAAGTTACCGGTAGCTCGTGTACTTGCTATTGGTAACTGGGCCCTTTGCCAGCGAGTTATCGGTAGTTGTGAACCTAGCTATCGGTAGCTAAGCCCACTACTTGTGAGTTACCAATAGGTGTGAACCAAGCTACCAGTAGCTAATCAACTTGCTACCGATAGCATGGCCCAATTGTTCTCCAATTCAAGGAACAACTCACCCAATCTCATACAACATTTTATCCAAACTCATATAGCAACTAATTTTTAAAAAAAATATAATCAATGTGAGTTCATTACGCAATCCTCTATACAACATCACTAGTCCAAAACCAATTACACGATTATTTTACAAACATGAAATCAACTTGCTACCGGTAGCTAATCAACTTGCTACTGATAGTAGGGCCCAATTTTTCTCCAATTCAAGGAACAACTCACCCAATCTCATACAACAATTATCCAAACTCACGTAGCATCTAATTTTAAATAAAATATAATCAATGTGAGTTCATTACACAATCCTCTATACAACATCACAAGTCCAAAACCAATTACACAATTGTTTTACAAAAATGTAATTTAAAGCCACAATTTAGCTTTCTTCATCAACAAGGGACCAAGTGAAATCCATCCACTAGCGCTTGCCCCGCACCTGAAATATTGTTCTCATAAAGGGTGAGTCACGCTCAATAGACTATCTCCTAAAGAGGCTACCTCCTAACCCAGATGCATATAAAATGTTCAAATTTGTGGGCATGTGACATGAGTATGGGTGTGTGCATGGTTTTGATCAAACACCATTCTTGGTGGATGATGTGTCGGGAAAGTTAGACCAAGGTCAACTGAATCACATGGGTTGCATTTAAAATAGTATCGGGGTTAGCAAAAAGGGCTAGAATATCTCTCGGGTGCAAGACCAGGTAATTTGGATACACACTCTATTATTCTTGAATCCATAAAGTGTGTTAGCGTATGCAGAGTCGTGGGTGGAAGTTCATAGATGTCGTGTTAGTTGGGTGCCCATTAGTGGAAGTCCATAAATACCCACTCCAAGAAAGACCCGAAAATTTATAAATTATCATTGGATGTGCAACATCAATAGCGGGGGCTTAGAATACCCAAATGCATACTCATGGCATTGCATGTGTGAATCTCATCTCATAAAATGGCAAGGATTGTGATATTCATTTTTTGAAGTTATATGCTCTTGGATGAAAGCTTGTTTGATTGTTAAATTGCATGTGAATATTTCATATGCATCTGGATTAGGAGGTAGCATTTTTAGGAGATACCCTATTGAGCATGACTCACCCTTTATGGGAACAATATTTCAGGTGCAGGACAAGCACTGGTGAACGGCCCTCACATGGGACCTTGTTGAGAAGAAGTCGAAATGTTGCTTTAAGCTTGTATTTTGTAAACAATTGTGTAAATTGTTTTGGACTTGTAATATTGTTCAAAGGATTGTAAAATGAAGTCATATGGATTATATTTTGTGTAAAATTTGATGTTATATGAGTTTAGGTGAATGTTGTATGAGATTGGGTGAGTTAAAATTGAAAAATGATTGAATTAGGAGAAAACTAGGCCCTAGTACCAGTAGCAAGTTGATTAGTTATCAGTACCACGATTCCAGTGGGCTTAGGTACCGGTAGCAAGTCTTCACGTACCAGTACCTCACTGACAGTGGACTCAGCTACTGGTACCTAGATTCATAGCAACCAGTAGCTCACTGACAGAAAGCCCGGGTACTGGTACCATGCTTATTGGTACCGGTAGTAGGCAAGCAGAATGCCTAGGTACTGTTACCAAGTGAATGAGGTACCAGTATGTCCTCTTAAATTTTCAATAATTTAAAATAACAATGCCAAGCCTCCGAGCCTTGAGCCTTCTTGCTTAAAGGATGAATTTGGAGTAATGCTAAGGGAAAATTGATGTACATTGGGCCTTGGAATGGTTGTATGATGACGTGATGTCAGGTTATGTGTCATGCACAAGTACTTCTGCGGGTTAACGGATGATCAACGGGTTAATGCTTGGATGATGCTACGATACAAAAGGTTGCTAGTGCAACCACATCCAAGCAAACATGGGATGTTCTGAAAACTGCTCATAGTGGAGTGAAAAAAGTCAAGAAAGTTTGCCTCCAAACTTTACAAGGTGAATTTGAAGCTTTACATATGAAGGAATCTGAATTAATTTCAAATTATTTCACAAGAATCTTGGTGGTTGTGAATAATTTGAGAACTTATGGTGATGATCACTATGATGATACCCAGGTGATAGAAAAAATCCTCCATTCATTGGACCCCAGGTTTGACTAGATTGTCATAGCCATTGAAGAGTCTAAAGCTTTAGACACAATGACGATTAATGAACTCATGGGATCGTTATTAGCCCATAAAGAACGGCTAGGCAAGAAGAAGCAAGAGCCGTTGGAGCAAGTGCTACAAACCAAGCTTTCTTTCAAAGAAAAAGAAAGAAGGCAAGATGAAAGTCAAAGAAGTAGAGGGCATGGACATGAACATGGAGGTCATGGTGGACATGGTTGAGGTAGAGGAGAAAACTTTGGCCAAAATGTGTCCAACAAAGAAGAAAGAGGCCAAGAATCACTATAAAACCCAGGTAAATTTAAACTTTTTTGTGAAAAAGGGCAAAATGGTTCTAGAACTCGGATGACAAAATGGACCTCACCGTAAGATTCGTCTCCCAAAATCTAACTACCTTGTCAAATTTCATCGAATTCTGAGATAATCAGATTTTTTACATTTTACGAGGCGGTCGAGTCTTGGGTGACCCAAAAAAGAAATTTTTAATAAAATTTTAAAATTTGAAAATTAATTTAAGAAAATTTAAAATAAAAAATATTTTGAACTTGAACCAAGATGAAATTCAATCGTTTCGGGATGAAAACGGGCCCGAGAAAAAGAGGACGTGTGGTGCGTTGTGGGTCAAGTGTTGTGAGGGTATAAAAAGGGGAGAAATAACAGATTTCTCCCCATTCTTCAGCTGGTTTTAGCGTGAGAAAGAAAGAGAGGGAAAAAGTGATGGTTCTCCACTTCTCTCTAGGATATACGAAATTCAAGGGGTCAAATCCGCTCGGGCCAAGAGGAAAAGTCATTCTCCTCAACATGGGCTACAAGACCATATCAAAAATTGAAGATTTTACCGAATTTCCAAAAACGGGACTTGAGGAAATCAAGGGTTTGAGCTTGATTGAAGTTCTTGAAGGTCTTCTACGTTGATTTTACGCTTCAAGATGTAAGGTTCCTTCCTACTTGGGTTTATTTTACAACCTAGGGTGTTAAATGAAATGGGTAGGTTGGTTGAGTTACATCTATTACTTGCCTATTGTGTTGAAATTGATGAAATGGGTATTGGAAAGGGGTAGAATAAATGCTATCCTATAATGGGCATGTAGAATTCACTCAAAGTAATTTCTTGAAAATTATGAAAATTGATATATGGGCATGCTACGTGTTTACATTTTTCCCCTGTGAATAAAGTGTGATATTGGCATAGACTATGTGCTAAAATGCTTGGGAATTGTTGTTTGATATAATGTTAATATATGTGTTATGACATGTTAGCATTATAATGAATTGTGAAATTATATGCTTTTTGATATAATTGGCAATAGAATGGTGGAAATTGCTCATTGGCATTCATTGCATATGGGGCATGATGTTGGCATCACATTCATGGGCATTAAACATGAGTGTGGGTGTATGTGGACATGGTTTATCAAACACCACATAGGTGGATGATGGGTGGGATCGGGAACGTTGGATCGAAGATCCGACTAAGTCACATGGTTGCATGAAAAACTTGTGTCAGGTATAACAAGAAGGGCTAGACTCTCCCTCGAGTACAAGACCCGACCACTGGTTTTATACACTTTCGACGGTGCAAGTCCAAAAAAATGTGTATTGGTGTGCGGAGTTGACGGTGAGAAATAAAATTATCGTTGATGTGTAACATCAATGACGGATTTCTTATACATTGGCATAGCATTGTGCTGTGGGAGCCAGAAAGGGCTCGGGATTAAAGGGGAAGAATGAGTCTCATCTCAATCATGGCATTACATGGGTAAAATTCTAATATTGAATACTATGTTCTTGTTTGGGATTGTTCTTTGATAAATGTTGCATGGTCATCCATGTGCACTTTCGTTGGGGGAATAGCCTCTGTAGGAAATACTCTACTGGGCATGGCTCACCCTATACGGGAAAATATTTCATGTATGGAGTATACGCCGAAGGAAGGATCTCACTCGGGGCCTCAAGTATGAAGAAAGTCGGAATGTGGCTTTATTTGAGTTTTTTGTACAAGTATTATGAAACCTTGGTTTTGATATGTAAATTTAAGGAAATGAATGCAATAGAAGGTGTATGGACCTTGTATTAAATGAAAATCTTCATTATACATGTGTTGGATGGATGTAATATGGTTAAGAATGAGTTGGAAATGAGGTGAAATAGGCAAAAATTTGGCAAAGCCTACCGATATGGCGTTCTGGTATGACGAGGTCCAGTGGGCAACTCGTACCGGTATGGCGTACTGCTACACTTTTCAAAAATCTGAAATTTTAAAAATTGTTTTGCCATGCTTATGGACCTTGGTTCTTTGGTTCCAAGGATATAAATGGACTATAATGGAGTATGAAATGTGGTACATTGGACCACGATTTGATTAAATGATAAAATATACACGGGTTACACATGTGGGTTCTAATTCCGATTAAGGGGATGATATTGACGTGATGTTGGGTTGTGCGATAATCACGGGTATTTCCGGGAGTTGACAGGTGGTCAACGGTTGAAAAAGGACCCCCGATTTTAGGGGCGTCACAACTTGGTATCAAAGCATAGGTTATACAATTTACCTAGGGCTTGGTGGGGCATGAGTCTAGACCATTCCATGCATTGTGCATTTCATGCTTTGTGCTTTAACATGATACATGTTATGTGTTATATGTTATGTGAATGATATATATGGTAAAATGTGTATGGAAGAGAAATACTAGGGTTAGAAAACATAACCTTGGGGGTCAGAAAACAAGGGAACGGGATAGTTCAAGGCATAAATGTTTACTAGTGGGTGGCATAAGCTCCACTAGGGAGACAAGGAGAGGAATCTCAAAGTTTCAAAGTTCATCCATACTTTGGGATACTAAATGGGTGCTATATTGCTTTCTGACATGTGTGTAGATGGTAAGTAGAGGAAAATAACGTCAAGGCAGTGGGCGGAATAATAATCAACCACCACCTGCCTTCAACCAACAAACCTTCGTGGAGGCTATTGATAATGCAGCTGCTACCATTGCAAAAGCCAGTGTTGTAGCTGCTACTATTGCACAGGCTAGCGCAAGTGTGGGACAAGGAGGCTCGAGTAACCTTCAAAGGTTTAAAACACACAAGCCTTCGATTTTCAAGGGAGGGGCGAATCTGATGGTAGCCGACCATTACTTCTGGTAAGTGGACAAGATTTTAGAGGCAATGGAGATCACCTTTGGTGCCACGAATGTGAGACTAGCTACGTTCCAGCTAGAGGGAGAAGCCCAACTTTGATGGGAGTGGGCAAAGAACTCCAAGAACTTGGAGGAAATGACATAAGGAGAGTTCCAGAAGCTCTTCATGGGCAAGTATTTTCCAGCGGCTGTTCGACGTGCAAAGGCTAGGGAGTTCTTGGATTTGAAACAAGGGACAATGACCGTGATGGTGTATGTGGCCAAATTCATCGAATTAGCCCATTTTGCTGACAATTATGTGGCCCCCAATCTGGCCAAAGTGAGGAGGCTTGAGGATGGGTTGAAATTATCTATCCGGGGGAGAATTGTGGGTCTCCTCCTACAAGACTTGGACTCGATGGTCGAGATAGTTATGGCCATTGAGAGAGAAATTGATGATGCAAGAAGCATCCGAGAGTCGGGTGGCAAGGACAAGAAGAATGAGAGTCAATCCTCTTCTTCTAGCTCAGGAAAGAGGCAAAGAACTTCTACTCCTCAGGGATAACAAGGAGATGATCGTGGCTATCAAAGCTAAGGCCAAGGTCAATCCTCCCAAGGCAGGAGACACTTCAGGACTCCCAGCTAGGCAGGTCAACGAACATGTTTCTATTGCTACCAGCCAGGTCACATGAAGCAGGATTGTCCTCAAAGGCAAGGATCCCAGAACTACGGGACATCCCAGTCTCAGTCATCGGTGGGGCACACACCAACTTATTTTCTTCCTCCCTACCCCACCACGGGCCAGGGAAACCAGTACCAGTTTCAGGGTGCTACTCAGGCCTCTACCACTTCACGAGCAGGGACTCCACAATCAGGCTAGGTGGGCCAAGGCATGGGTCGAGACCGAGGGCAGGGCATGCAGGCCGGGACTTCGGGGACCCAATGGCTTGTCTACATCATCACACCTCAGAATAAGCCAGTGGATTAGTTAGTCATCCAGAGTACATTTCTACTCTCTCGCTTATAAGCTAGAGTATTATTTGACTCTGGTGCATCGTATTCGTTCATATTTGCATCATATGTGAAAGATTTGGGCTTAGAGGTTGAGACCTTAGAAGAGCCTTTGCATGTGAATTCTCCCCTAGGAGCTAGGGTGAGTGTTGATCAGGTATATCGGGGTTGTGAGTTAGAGATCTCGGGGATTTTACTCACCGTAAATCTTAGGATCATGGACATATCAGAGTTTGATGTCATCCTTGGGATGGACTAGTTGACGACACATTGGGTCGTCATCGACTGTGATCAAAAAAGGGTCACTGCCTACACACTAGACAGTGTTTGTTTCAAGTTTCAGGGGAAAAAGCATAATGTTTTGCCCCAATGCCATGTATAACTCTCGATGGCATGGACAGTTGATAGGTTGGCTTGCGAACCTTACTTTGGAGGACAAGGCGAGACAGGAGTTGGGTTTACCTCGGGTTGTCTGTGAATATGAGGATATTTTTTTGGATGAACTACTAGGATTACCTCCCCATAGGGATGTAGACTTCAGCATTGAGTTACATCCCAGTACATCGCCTATTTTTATGACTCCACATAGGATGGCGCCGGTAGAGTTGCAAGAACTCAAGGTCCAATTGCAAGAATTGTTGGACAAGGGCTTTATTAGACCGAGCACTTCACCTTGGGGCACTGTGGTGTTATTTATCAATAAGAAGGACAAAACCCTTTGATTATGTATAGACTATCGGTAGTTGAACCGGGTCACTATCAAGAATAGGTGCCCCTTGCCAAGGATTGATGATCTGTTTGATCAACTAAAGGGAGGGTGGGTCTACTCCAAGATAGATCTTCGCACTGACTACCATCAGTTGAGGATTAGGGAGGCAGATATCCCTAAGACAGCGTCCAGAATGTGGTATGGGCATTTCGAGTTTGCCGTGATGCGTTTCAGATTAACGAATGCCCCGGTGGAATTCATGGATCTCATGCATAGAGTGTTCCAACCCTATTTAGATCGGTTCGTCATGGTGTTTGTTGGCGACATCCTGATCTACTCCAAGTCTAAGGAGGAGCATGAGGGTCATTTGAGGTAAAGTTTTTGGGACACGTGGTGTCAGCTTCGGGTGTATCCGTGGACCCAGAGAAGGTTGAGGCAAACATGAGTTGAGAGAGGTTGAAGTTAGTCTTTGAGATACGCAGTTTCTTGGGATTAGCAGGGTATTACAGGAGGTTCATCTTGTACTTCTTCCGATTAGCTGCACCTATGATGAGATTGACCCAAAATAAGGTCAAGTTTCAATAGGATGATTCATGTGAAAAGGTATTCCAGGAGTTAAATAGGAGGCTTACTTCAGCCCCTATTTTAATAGTCCTAGAGAGGGAACAGATGTATACAGTGTACTGTGATGCCTCTAGAGACGGACTGGGTTGTGTGTTGATGTTGTCCAAGAGGGTGGTGGCTTATGGTTCTCAGCAGTTAAAGAACCACGAGTAGAATTATTCTCCGCACAACATGGAGTTGGCAGCCATTGTCTTTGCCTTAAAGGCTTGGCACCATTATCTATATGGTTAGCAGTTTGAAGTGTTTTCAGACCATAAGAGTTTGAAGTATACCTTTACACAATGGGACCTCAATATGAGGCAATGCAGGTGAATGGAGTATCTGGAGGACTATGACTTCACTTTGTATTACCATCCTGGTAAGACAAATGTGGTAACTGATGCACTCAGCCGAAATTCACAGGGAGTCTTGGCTAGTATGGCTTCCCGTGAATGGCGGATGCTTGAGACGGTGAGACAGTTTGGGCTGCATTATCGGTGTCAGGTTAAGGGTGTTTTAGGGAGCTTGGTGACTACGCCCTCCCTACTGAGCCGAGTGATCGAGTCCCAAGCACAAGATCCAAAGTTATTATCCATTAGGGACTGAGTGTAGGCAAGTACTGGTGACGAAGGCTAGGCCATTCATTCGGATGGCAATCTTCAATATAGAGGAATGGTTGTGGTTCCCTAGTTAGCATACCTGAGAGAGGAGATCCTTAGGGAGTTCCATTACTCCCGATTTTTTGTGCATCAGGTGGCATGAAGATTTACCATGATCTTCATCGCCAGTATTATTGGAGCAAAATGAAGATACACATTGGAGATTTTATCAGACGATGTCTCACGTGTCAATAGGTCAAAGCCGAGCACCAGAGACCAACGAGATTGCTCTAGCCTTTGGAGGTAGCTGAGTGGAAGTAGGAGCACGCCACGATGAATTTTGTAACCCACTTTGCCACGGACATTGCGGGGATATGACGCGGTGTGGGTGATAGTGGACCGGCTTACAAAGTCGGTGCACTTTTTGGCAGTGCGGATAACCTTCAGACTAGAGGAATTATGTCGATTGTATATACAAGAGATTATACGGTTGCATAGGGTACTCGTATCTATTGTATCAGATCGGGATCCCAGGTTTATAGCTCATTTTTGGGAGAGCTTCCAACGGGCCATGGGGATTCAGTTGACGATGAGTATGGGATTTCATCCCTAGACTGACGGTCAATCGGAGAGGACCATCTAGATATTAGAGGACATGCTATGGGCATGCATCCTATATCTCAAGGGTAGCTGGGAGGAGTATTTACCCTTAGTGGAGTTCGCCTACAACAATAGTTATCAGGCAAGCAGTCAGATGGCACCCTATGAGGTACTTTATGGGAGGCCTTCTTGTTCTCCGGTTTGTTGGACGAAGGTGGGAGAAAGACCCTCTATGGGTCCAGATTTGATCAGAGACACCTCAGAGAAGGTGGACTTAATACGGAAGTGTCTTCTCATGGCTCAGAGCCGGCAGAAGAGCTACGCTTATAGACAGCGGTGACCTCTGGAGTTTGAGGTGGGAGATCACGTCTTCTTGAAGGTGATGCCTAAAAGAGGAGTGGTCAGATTTAGAAAATAGGGAAAGCTATCGCCGAGGTTTATCTAGCCCTTCGAGGTACTCGTCAGGGTGGGTACAGTGGCCTATAGATTGGCGTTACCAGAAGTACGCAGTGTTCCATGTCTTTATACTGCGGAAGTATACTCTAGATTCGACACATGTGGTGGATTGGAGTGAATTGATTGTTGATGCAGATGGGACCTTCGAGGAGGGACCAGTGCGCATCATGGATAGCCAGGAACAGGTTTTGCGAGGCAAGACCGTGAGGCTAGTGAAGGTGTTGTGGCAGCACCATGGCGTGGAGGAGGTGACATGGGAGCATGAGCATACTATACGTACCAACTATCCATTCCAGTTCGAGGATGGAGGTACAAGTTTTATAATTTTAAGCATAGTATTAATGTTGCATATGCATGCGTTTAAGTGTGTATGTTTGTGAATTTTGGGGGCAAAATTATTTTAAGGGGGGAAGAATGTAAAACCCAGGTAAATTTAAAATTTTTACGAAAAAGGGTAAAATAGTAAATTGCCACTATGGTACGGGTTAGAAACCTAAATTCTTTTAGAACTCGGTTGACGAAAGGAACCTCACCATTGGATTCGTCTCGTGAAATCTAGCTACCCTGTCAAATTTCATCGAATTCTGAGATAGTCAATTTTTTGCGTTTTACGAGGCGATCGAGTCCGAGTAACCCAAAACGGGATTTTTAATAAAATTTTAAAAATAATTTAAAAAAATTTAAAATAAAAATATTTTTAACTTGAACCGAGATAAAATTTAATCGTTTCGGAATGAAAACGGACCCAAGAAAAAGAGGATGTGTGGCGCATTGTGGGCCAAGTGTTATGAGAAAGAAAGAGAGGGAAAAAGTGAGGGTTCTCCACTTCTCTTTATGATCTACGAAATTCTAGCGGTCGAATCCGCTAGGGCCAAGAGGGAAAATTGTTCTCCTCGACGTGGGCAACAAGACTATACCAAAAATTGAAGAGTTTACCGAAGTTTCAAAAATGGGACATGAGGAAATCGAGGGTTTGAGCTTGATTGAAGTTTTTGAAGGTCTTCTACGTTGATTTTATGCTTCAAGAAGTAGGGTTCCTTCCTACTTGGGTTTATTTTACAACCTAGGGTGTTAAATGAAATGGGTAGGTTGGTAGAGTTACAAATATTACTTGCCTATTGTGTTGAAATTGATGAAATAGATATTGGAAAGGGGTAGAATAAATGCTATCCTATAATGGGCATGTAGAATTTACTCAAAGTAATTTCTTAAAAAATGTAGAAATTGATATATGGGCATGCTACGTGTTTACATTATGCCCTTGTGAATAAAGTGTGATATTGGCATAGACTATGTGCTAAAATGCTTGGGAATTGCTGTTGGATATAATGTTAATATATGTGTCATGATATGTTAGCATTATCATGAATTGTGAAATTATATGTTTTTTGATATAATTGGCAATGGAATGGTGAAAATTGCTCATTGGCATTCATTCCATATGAGGCATGATGTTGGCATCACATTCATGGGCATTAAACATGAGTTTGGGTGCGTGAGGACATGGTTTATCAAACACCACATAGGTGGATGATGGGCGGGATCGGGAACGTTGGATCGAAGATCCGACTGACTCGCACGGTTTCATGAAAAATATGTTTCGGGTATAACAAGAAGGGCTAGACTCTCCCTTGGGTGTAAGACCCGGCCACTGGTTCTATACACTTTCGATGGTGCAAGTCCAAAAAAAAATTGTATCGGTGTGCGGAGCCGACGGTGAGACACCAAAAGTTCGCTACCCAACAAGACACATGGTTTTATTTTATAAAGAAATAAAATTATCGTCGATGTGTAAGATCAATGATGGATTTATTATACATTTGCATAGCATTGTGTTGTGGGAGCCAGAGAAGGCTCCAGATTAAAGGGGAAGAGTGAATCTCATTTCATTCATCGCATTACATGGTTAAAATTCCAATATTGAATATTATGTTCTTGTTTGGGATTGTTGCTTGATAAATTTTGCATGAAAATTCATGTGCACTTTCGTTGGGGGAATAGCCTCTGTAGGAAATACTCTACTGGGCATGGCTCACCCTATACGGGAAAATATTTCAGGTTCGGAGTATACACCGAAGGAAGGCTCTCACTCGGGGCCTCAAGTATGAAGAAAGCCGGAATGTAGCTTTATCTGAGTTTTTGTGCAAGTATTATGAAAACTTGGTTTTGATATGTAAATTTAAGGAAATGAATGTAATAGAAGGTGTATGGACCTTGTATTAAATGAAAATCTTCATTATACATGTATTGGATGGATGTAACATGGTTAAGAATGAGTTGGAAATGAAAAACAGGTGAAATAGGCAAAAGTCGGCAAAGCGTACCGGTATGGCGTACCGGTATGACGAAGTCCAGTGGGCAACTTGTACCGGTATGGATTACCGGTATGGCGTACCGGTACACTTTCCAAAAATTTGAAATTTTAAAAAAAAAATTGCCATGCTTATGGACCTTGGGTTCTTTGGTTCCAAGGATATAAATGGACTATAATGGAGTATGAAATGTGGTACATTGGACCACGATTTGATTAAATAATAAAATGTACACGGGTTACAGGTATGGGTTATAATTCCGGTTAAGGGGATGCTATTGATGTAATGTCGGGTTGTGTGACAATCACAGGCATTTCTACGGGTTGACAGGTGGTCAATGGTTTAAAAAAGACCCCCGATTTTAGGGGCGTCACAATCACATCGTGGAAGATGCAACAATTCAAAGTCATATAGAGGGAGGTATGACAAATCTCATATTCAATGTTATAATTTTCATCGATATGACCATTTTGCTTCTGAATGTAAAAATAATTTTGTGGAAGAAAAAGCACACTTTGTTGAAGACAAAGTTCAAGAGGTAGAGCCAACCTTGTTGTTGGCATACATAGAAGAGCAAAATGGAGACAAGAACGTGTGGTACCTTGACTCCGGTGCTAGTAATCATATTTGTGGAAATAAAGAGATGTTTGAGGAGCTTGATGAACCGGTGAGTGGAAAAGTCACTTTTGGAGATTCTTCTCAAATTCTGGTAATGGGAATAGGTAATATTTTGATTCATTTGAAGGATGGAAGGCACCAAGTTATTTCTAATATTTTTTATGTTCCAAACATGAAAAATAATATTTTGAGCGTGAGACAACTCTTAGAGAAAGGTTATGATATTTGCATGAAAAATCATAATCTTTCAATAAGAGATGGAAACAGGAATTTGGTTGCTAAAGTGCTGATGACAAGAAATAGAATGTTTTTGTTAAATATTCAAAGTAATGTGGCAAAATGCTTGAAAGCATGTGTTAAAGATTCTTCTTGGTTATGACACTTGAGATTTGGGCACTTGAATTTTTGAGGACTAACCTTGTTGTCTAGAAAGAATATGGTGAATGGATTGTCTTCTATCAACCACCCGGATCAACTTTGTGAGGGATGTTTAATTGGAAAGCAAGCTAGAAAGAGTTTTGCCAAAGAAACCATTTTATGAGCAACCAAACCACTTCAACTTGTTCACTCGGATGTTTGTGGCCCTATCGACCCACCATCATTTGGCAAGAACCGGTATTTTCTTCTCTTTATTGATGATGTTAGCCAAAAAAACGTGGGTTTATTTTCCAAAACAAAAATTAGAGTGTTTGGTGTTTTCAAAAAGTTTAAGGTTTGGATTGAAAAAAAAAGTGGGTATGAAGTTAAGGGAATTAGATCCGATAGAGGAGGTGAATTCACATCAAATGAATTCAAATTTTTTTGTGAAGAAAATGGAATTCACCATCCTCTAACGGTTCCAAGATCACCACAACAAAATGGTGCTGCCGAAGGGAAGAACCGAACCATTCTTGACATGGCTCAGAGTATGTTGAAGAGTAAAAAAATGCCCAAGGAATTTTGGGCGGAAGCTATTGATTGTGCCATCTACTTGTTAAATCGGTGTCCCACTAGAAGGGTTCAAGACGAAACACCACAAGAAGCATGGGGAGGAATCTAACCAAATGTTTCTCATTTGCTGGTCTTTGGAAGTGTATGCTATGCACATGTGCCAGATAAGAAACAAACCAAACTAGATGACAAGAGTGAAAAGTCTGTCTTCATTGGCTATGATTCAAGAAGCAAAATTTACAAGCTTTACAACCCAAGTAATGGCAAGATAATCATTATTAGAGATGTTGAGTTTGATAAAGAAGATGAATGGGATTGGAACACTCCACAAGAAGACTATGAATTTTTACCATTCTTTGAAAAAGAGGAGGAGCCCAATAATGAGATCGTAGAGCTACCCATTTATTCTCCTCCATCATCACCACCATCATCCACCAATGTGCAAGCATCTCCATCATCATCCGAAGCAAGTTCAAGTGAAAGGCCACCTCGCATGAAGAGTCTTCGAGATATCTATGAAGAAACCAAAGAGGTAATTCAAGGATTTAGTGATCTAATACTATTTTGTCTATTTGCCGATTGTGATTCCATAGGCTATGAGAAAGCGGCTCAAAACAAGAAGTGGAGGAGTGACATGAATGAAGAAATTGATGCTATTGAAAGAAATAGAACATGGGAGCTTGCCACACTCCCAAGAGGACAAAAGGCCATTGGAGTGAAGTGGGTGTACAAGACAAAGAAAAATGCCAAAGGTGAAGTGGAGAGGTATAAAGCAAGGTTAGTTGAAAAAGGCTATAGTCAAAGACTAGGTATTGACTATGATCAGGTATTTGCACCCGTTGCTCATTTGGAAACAATTAGATTGATTATTTCTTTAGCCGCTCTAAATGATTTGAAAATTCATCAAATGGATGTAAAGTCCACTTTTTTGAATGATTTTCTTGATGAAAAGGTGTATGTTGAGCAACCCTTGGGTTATGTTGTGAAAGGGCAAGGATAGAAAGTCTTGAAATTACGAAAGGCTTTGTATGGTTTGAAGCAAGCACCAAGGGCTTGGAATAGTAGACTTGACAAGTACTTTCAAGCAAATAATTTCACCAAGTGTCCCCATGAACATGCTCTTTATGCAAAGGTGAATGATATTGTAAACCCCCACATGTTTATAGTAATATAATGATAAAAATTGGTTGATAATTTAATATATGTGATGGCATAGGAATGAACCGTATAGGTTATAACCATAGAAAATGTTAATAGTGTAGAATTAGGTAAATATTTAGTTAAAACTTAGTTTTGACTTGTAAATATATGAAACCATTTGCAATAGAACTTGTACCAACTCTGTTTGATGTACAAATGTATGTTGTAAAAGTTTGGGTCGGTTTGGAAGGGTTTGGAATGGATTTGAAATGAAAAACAGAGGAAGAGGGCAAAACTGGACAAATTGTACCGATACAGCGTACCGGTACGCTGTTGTCAAGAGGGCATACCGTACGGTACGCTTTGTAAGTTCTAGACATTTTAAGTCGCGATCTAGGGTCCATTTTTCACCGTATAAATACATAATGACGCCTCTATTAGCTCCATTTCAACCTTTCTAACCCTAGAAAACCTTAGAGAGAAAGAAAGGAAGAGAAAAACACAAGATCAAAAGGGATTTCCACTTCAAGAAGATCAAAACCCTAGTTTTTCAAGAATACCAAGGTAGGGGTTCCTTCCATTCTTGTCCATTGAGACTAGGGCATGTATGTATATGTATGTTTCCACTCTTAATCATATGTATATACTATGAAATCATGATTCCTTGAGATTTTAGCAATCATTACCATATTTTAAACAAAGCTAATGGTTATACAACCATGAGATTTCTTTTATTGTCATAAAACCCTAGTTTTCAAAAGAGAAGGATTTTCCTTTTGATTCTTCCTTTATTCTTGATTTTGAAACCCTAATGTTTTGTGTTGAGTAATAAAATGGTATTTATGATGATCTTTTGCTTAATTTATTAAATTGTTCTATTAAAAAAATGCCGATGAAATTGGGGATTTATGATTTACTTATGATTTGAGAATTTGGTTGGAATTGTATCTCTTGTATGGTTGTTGTGATGGACTTGAATTGCATTCGAGCACTGTCGTAGAGTGGTAGAGGTTAGTCTATCCCAATGGGGGTGAGATGGTTTCCTAACACTTGTAGTGGTTTGTTGTTTGTGAGAGCAACCACTATTGTTCATGTAAGTTCGAGGCTTAGGGATGGTATACCTTTCCCGGGAAGGATTCGTCAATGCCGTGGAAAATGGTATACGCCCTTCCTAAAGTGGTTTGTATGATTATGATTGGGTGACCGAGGTAGAGTCGTTGTGTAGATTCATGGGAAGCAACCAACATACATGAGAATATGGGATGACACTAATAAACGATTATTGTTATTGTGTGGAATTGGTTTCCTACAAGAACTTGTAGAGGTATGGGAGTCTACAAGAACTTGTGAGAAATGTTTTATGGTTGGAAATGATTTATTGTTGGGATATTCATTTTACTGTTCATTTAAATTATTGCTATTGCGTAAACTTGAGATCCGTTGAAATGTCCCGGTTTTATTTCAAAAATTGATATGATATTTGCTTATGAGGCCGACTTGCTTTATACGTTTTGTAAACCTTGTTTGAGTTTGGGAGAAATGTTGATACAGAGCTTAGTGCTCACCGCCTACAAACAATATATTTTTCAGATTACGTGTTAGATGAGGAGCTCGGAGTCAATGAGCAGGTGCATTGGAAAGCTCTGCTAGACGGACACATGGATCCCGAGGTGGATGATTAGGGTTATACTCTCCTAGGTGCTAGACTAGAAAATTTCTTTTGAGATTATGTCAAGATTAATCTTTTGTTATATTCCGCTACAAGTTTAAATGTGATTCTTTTGGGATATAATAGTCATGTTTTGGCATATTCTTTTGGGAATGATGTTGTAAATATTACATTTGATGAATGAAATTTCTTTATTGATAGATTTTTATTAGTTGCTCTCATGATGTGAATGGATTTAGATTGTAATGTCGTCCAAGGGGGAATTTGGGGCGTTACAGATAATGGTGATATACTTTATGCTTGTTTGTATGTGGATGATTTGATCTTCACAGGAAATTGTCCAAGAATGTTTGAAGATTTCAAGAGAGCAATGGCTAAAGAATTTGAGATGACCGACATTGGGCTTATGTCATACTACCTTGGCATTGAAGTGAAGCAAATGAAAGAAGGTATTTTTATCTCTCAAGAAGGTTATGCTAAAGCAATTTTGACAAAATTCAAGATGCAAGATTGTAAGCTGGTATGCACACCCGTTGAATGTGGTGTAAAATTGTCAAAATATGAAGATGGAGAGCATGTGGATCCTACCTATTTCAAGAGCCTAGTGAAAAGCTTGAGGTACTTAACATGCACATGGCCGAATATTCTTTTTGGTGGTGGTCATGTAAGTTGCTATATGGAAGCTCCTACTATAACCCATTTGAAGGCGGCGAAAAGAATTCTTAAATACAACAAAGGTACACTTGATTATGGATTCTTATATTCTTGTTCTAACAATTTTAAGCTTGTGGGTTATTATGATAGTGATTGGGCCGAAGATATGGGTGATAGAAAAAGTACTACCGGGTATGTTTTCTTCATTGGAGATACCGCATTTGCTTAGAGTTCAAAGAAGCAACCCATTGTGACTTTTTTGACTTGTGAAGCCGAGTATGTGGTGGCTACATCATGTATTTGTCAAGCCATTTGGCTTAGAAATTTGTTGAAGGAGCTTCATTTGCCTCAAGAAGAATCGACAGAGATCTTCATTGACAACAAATTGGCACTAGCTTTGGCAAAGAATCCGGTGTTTCATGATCGTAGTAAGCATATTGACACAAGGTTTCATTTCATCAGAGAGTATATGACCAAGAAAGAGGTGGAGCTCAATTTTGTGAAGTCTCAAGATCAAATTGCCAATATTTTCACTAAGCCCCTCAAATAGGATGTCTTTTGCACATTGAGAAGTTTGCTTGGAGTTGAGAAAAAAAATCATGTTTAAGTGGGGGTGTTGGAAAAATAATATTAAACATGACTTTTCATGTTTTAGGAGTTATTTTTATGCATTTAGTTTTTTGTATTAGTGGGTCATCAATTTGATATTAGTGGGGGACAAAATAACTATGGTATTTTAATTCTCAAAGTAATGGAGGAGTGGGGTCTTTATTATTTTCATTATTGCATTATGTAGTGAGGTTATTTTTTATGTCATGAGAGTCTATATATATCCTATGTAATACATCCATTTGGATATGAGTGAATAGAAAGAGTTCTTACAATCTTTAATAGTCTCTTCCATTATATTTTTTAAGTGAGTGTGTGATAGTCCTCTAGATTCCAACATCATGTTGTGTAACCAAAAAAGTTTTGCTTTTAACATGTATCTAGAACTTTTTCTTGGTTTTAGCATGTATTTAGGATTAACGTACATAAACCTACAAAAATCTGAGCTATCTGCAATATCAAAAACTAGATGCTCTTTTTAGCTTTTTTTTACGAGAAGACATCTATGGACTTGAAGCCACAGACCTAAATTTCATAAATTGATCAAAATAAATTAACCTTTTTCCTAGGAGCTAACATGGACTGCAATTTCCCATCTTCATGATGTAATAATTAGTTACAAAAAGTTTCAAAAGAAAATAATATGAAAGTTAAGGGTTTTGTACAATATATATTCCTAACGTGGTAATGTACGTGATGTACATGACATGCTGCTGCACCTTGTTGTATATCAAATCACGGAAGGCAACAGCTAGGGGATAGTTTATGGACCATATATAACAACTTCGTGGATACCGAAATCAAAATTGGCATACGATAAATTGGAACTACAATTCAAAAAAAAAGTATAAGAGTAATAACTAAAACAACTGACCACACATAAATAAATACTACGTGGTATTGAATCAAGTCATCCTTGGCAAACCGACCCCTTCACTTATCAACACAAAGCTCTACATACTTGCACATTATTGCTTCAAGTGCCTTCTGATCAAATCATGCAATGCTTGTAAGGTATTTTGCTTCTGCCTAACATTGATCAACTCTACATTCATGTATTCCCAAATCTCAGTTCAAATAATAAGCATACCCATTCTAGAATTTGCCAGTGTTTTTAACCATGTTCCAGTTCAACATGTGGTGGTGATTTCTAGACAGAAATTTTTCATTACTCTTACAAAATAGCAAAGAGTAAGTTATCTCATAAAGGAAATAAAATAATCAACAAATTTGTATGACAGCTCATGATCACCCAATATAGTTGACACTGAGCAATGCTATTAGGAGATTTTGTGTCATTGCCACCAAATCACATGGATTCAAAATTATCAGTTTCCAAATCATTTTTCTCTATCTAAATATTACAAGAAGATGAGTCAAAAAAATCAAAAAAATCATAGGCTTTCTTTCTTTCAGACAACATCAAAGACCAAACATATCTATGTGACAACTTTATTGCAATTATCAATAAAATCAAACCCAGATTCCATGTCTAGATAAAATTGGAATTGAAGGAGATCCTAGAATACTTTTTTGAAAAATTTTGCTTCCTTTAAGCTTAACTTCTTGAAACTAGGGAGAAATATTGGACTAAAGGCATAATGAATCTCCATCAAGAATTTAAAAAATTGAGATCATAGGTATTGTGGTAACAAAGATGATTAGCAAGGCTGCAATGTTGTTAGAATTGTAGTGGGCTACGATAGGTTTCATGGAAGTGGCTTCAAAAGTGTAGCTATAAACCCCCACATGTTTATATTAATATAATGATATAATTGTTTAGTAATTATAATATATGTAATGACGTAAGAATGAACCACATAGATTATAACAGTAGAAATAAATATTTGGGAGACAAATTGATTGTTAAGTTTAAGTTTCGAAGGTGTTTAAGCTTGGAAGGGGTTGTTAGGTAAGTTCAAAAGATTTTTAGGTAAAAATAAGATTTCCATTTAAATGTTATTGAAGTTGTGTTGGAGGAATATGAAGTTCTTTTTCATGTCTCTCTTACTACATTATTAAGATATGCTTGATTAGTTATACTTGAGTATTGTTGGTATGAGTATTGAAGATTCTAACTTGACAGTTATTGGTGATAATTGGAAAGATGTAATTTGAGGAATCAATGATGATACTTATACAAATTGGCTTTGACATGGATGTAGAAACCTTATGTAATTTTTGGGATAAATGACTATGGTTATCCTAGTAACTAGCAGATCGTTAATATCTTGGGGATTACGAATAATGATTAAGACTATGATGACTAATGTGGGTAAATTGAGGAACATTGGTTTAATCATTGGGATTCTAGTTTTTGGTTTTGATTATATCACCAGAAATTTGGTAGTAGTTAATTGATTGAAATTTTGGGATCCTTGATAGTATATCTTTACATTTTGGTATATTGCTAAATATATATTGTACGGGATTGTGTCATAGGGATTCGAAAGTATAGGCATTGTGAAAAGAATTATGATGTTAATGAAATTGGCTATGAATTGATTTCATGGTTATTAATTCTAGCTTAAGGATAGAGATTAAGAATGAATACTTGAGAGATAAAAAAAAAAGTGGCCCTAATCGAGTTGTTGCACATGTAGAGATATTAAGATTGACATAAAAGTATGAATCCAGATACAAGTGACTTACGAAGGGGATTGTAAGAATTATTAAGTTGAGCTCAAGATTGGGGGCTGAGAGCAAATATCTTGGAGATATAACTTAACCCTTAGCCTAAGTAGTATAGTTGGTTAAATACTAAGATTTCCTATTAATGGATAAGATAGATCGTTAGTGTACACATTTTAGAAGCTATAATTGGAGGATAAATATGATTAGGTTTCAGTTGTACACATTGGTGGA
The DNA here is from genome assembly GCA_963454935.2 of Ilex paraguariensis. Lineage (NCBI taxonomy): Eukaryota > Viridiplantae > Streptophyta > Magnoliopsida > Aquifoliales > Aquifoliaceae > Ilex > Ilex paraguariensis. The sequence goes on from CAUOFW020006502.1 coordinate 892,301, forward strand.
ACTTGACATATCTTATCAAAACTTTCAAACCTTTCATAATTCTTATCTTGTGGCTAGTTATGATTTGTGAAATTGGTGGATGTTAATTTATATCAGAGTGCGCAGCGAACCATAGGATTAGAATTAATATTAGTGGAATTAACCATTAGTTATGGTTACAGTGGTGTATGTAGAGAGTATAAGCTTGAAGAGTGAGATTCAATTTCTTGAAAAACTTGGTGTATAATTTGATGGTTAGAATTATTGGGAATCTTGCAGTGTCCACCGAACTACAGAAATTTATAAGTGTCCATAGGATGTGAAGTTATTATTAGAATTTAAATATTGTGAGTTTATCTAGTCTAGTGAGAAACAAAGTCATTAAGAATGATACATCTATTTAAGGAATCGTTGTAGATCTTGTCGAAATGACATTACTAAGTTTTGGATTATAACGTAATTTGGGGTATAGGAATGATGAGTAATCACATTAGTGAAATTGAATTTGGTTGTTGCAAAATGCTTATGGATAAGCTATATATATAAAGCAAACGTGAGATTTTTAAAATAATTGGTACATTCAAAAGACAAGTGATATCCAATGAATAGGAAATAAGTTGAAGGTATGGATTTAAAAGTAGGATATGATGTTCTATTTTAATCTTGGCTTTGATGTTCAAAGGATGAATAGAAATGAAGACCTCAGCCAAATGAGAATTTGATAGACTAATTCGACGATTAAGTTTCGACGACGAAACTTTCTTTAAGGAGGGTGGATTGTAAACCCTCACATACTTATATTAATATAATGATATAATTGTTTAGTAATTCTAATTTATGTAATGACGTAAGAATGAACCACATAGATTATAACAGTAGAAATAAACATTTGGGAGACAAATTGATTGTTAAGTTTAAGTTTCGAAGGTGTTTAAGCTTGGAAGGGGTTGTTAGGCAAGTTCAAAAGATTTTTAGGTAAAAATAAGATTTTCATTGAATCCGAAAGATCGAGAAACATTGGGAGAGGTAATATGGGGTGTAATAAAGTTAGGAAATATTCCAGAGTTAAAGCACATTGTAGATAGAATTTGGATAGAAAGAATTTTGACACTGTCTTAGTAGTTCAACCATAACTTTTTACCCTGATGTCCGTTGCAGCTGAAATTTTGACAGTAGATAATAGACTTCCACAGCTAAAAAAGTGTATGCATGAAAATTTTTCAAATCAACCTCTAAGTAGGCCAAAACTTCACTAGAAGTTTCATCAGAAACAGGAAGTACGTTCAAACGACCTACGTTCAAATGTGAAAGTCCGTTCAAACAACAGTGTGTTCCAATACTTTGTCTCTGATGAAAAACAAAAGTACTGGGAGCACATAATGTTCGAAAGTGAGTAGCGAATCAGAACATCAGATTTACGTCGGTGGAACTCTTTTCTTCACTTTATAAATACATAAGGGCACCTCCTTTAGCCCCATTTCAACATTTCTAACCCTAGAAAGTCTTAGAGAGGAAGAAAGAAGGAGAAAAATACAAGATCAAAGAGGATTTTCACATTGAAGTAGATCAAATCTTAAGTTTTTCACACAAAACTAAGGAAGAAGGTAAGGGTTTCTTCTCACTCTTGTTCATTGAGGCTAGGGCTTACATATTTGTATTCTTTCACTCTGAATCATATATATATGCTATGAAATCCTTATTCCTTGATATTTTTTCAAATATTCCCATGTTTTGAAGGAGCTATGATGGAATAACTATCAAATCTTGTTTTTCTTGTCTTAGAACCCTAGTTTTCAAGAGAAATGAATTTTCTCTTGATTTTACCTTTGTCCTTGATTTCAAAACTTTAGTGCTTTGTACTGAACAATAAAATGGTATTGTTGATGATCTCTTGCTTATTTTCTTAAATTATTCTATGGTAATACTACATGTAAAATTTGGAGATTTTAGAATTGCTTGTTATTTGAGAAATTTGTTGGGAATTGTATCTCTTATGGATGTTTGGATGACCATGGGTGGCCGTTGACCGGGTATCGTAGAGTGGATAGATGTTTTTCTTACTTCGTGCGGGTTTAAATTTTTTCTACCACTCGTAGTGGGGTTGTTGTCTTGTGAGGACCAAATCACTATTCACTCATGGGTACCGAGGATGAGGGTTAGTATACTATTCCTGGGTTGGATTCGTCACTGCCAATGTGTTGATATATACCCTTCCTAAAAGTTAGATATCCTTGCCAGGATTGGGTGTGTGGGTGTGGGCCAGGATATTCTCGATGTGTTTATTCATGTGAAGTCATACATCATACATGAGATACATAGATACATAATGTTATGAAAGATACAAGTTGTGGTTTGATATACATTGTTGGAAATGGTATAAATTGTGGGTAGTGGTTATTGTTGTGGAAATGGTTTATAAATGGAAATGGCACATTGCTGGAAATTGGTTTTATATCTTCTTTTTATTTATTGATATTGTTTAAACTTGAGATCGGATGAACTGTCAAGTTTTCTTTCAAAAGTTATATATGATATTTGTGAAATGAGACTGACTTGTTTTATATGTTTTCAAAACCTTGTCCAAGTTTGGGAGGATTTTCCTACAGAGCTTAGTGCTCACCCTCTACAAAAAATATTTATTTTCAGATTTCCGTTTAGAGGAAGAGCTCGAAGTTGACGAGTAGGTAAATTGGAAAGCTCAAGTGATGGGCATGTGGATCCGAAGGGGGATGTCTAGAATTGTTATTTTTATGTACTAGACTAGGAGTTTCATGTTGAGACAATGTTAAGGATAATGTTTTATTTATTCTGCTGAAAGATAATTATTTAGTTTTTGGATGTAATGGTCATGGTTTGGCATATTCTTTTGGATGATGTTGTATATATTATGGATGATGAATGAAATTATCTTTATTTATGGATTTTATTAGTTGCTCTCGTGATGTGAATGGTTTTTAGATAGTAATGTCGTCCAAGGTGGATTTTGGGGCGATACAGTAGCATTGAAAATTAAGGGCCAAATATTGCAACAAACGAGGTTAGGGTCATGGAGCATCTGTCGAGAATGACAGACATTTGTACTTTCGAATATATGAATACATGGATAGGGCTTCTTTGCAACTTTATTTGCTATATTGGGTTGTCATTATTTCCAAGAGAGTATATTTATAAATAAATGAAAAGTATAATCTATTTGTTAAGTTCTAAAAATAATATGCATCCATGATATGTCATCACCTAGGAAAAGACAAGCAATGGAACGAAAAAAACTGATTTAACGTAAGAAAGCCAGAACCTCCTATGGTGCTATACAAGCACCTTCAAGGGCACAATGAAAGCATGAAGAAACACCAAGTCCATCAAATCTATGGGTGGTCATATGAAACCCATACATTTTATAGCACCTCCAAGGTACTCATCAATTATTGGTGCATTTCTTTGTATTTCATGTTCCAAGCTTTCCTTACACTTACAAAAAGTTCAGGAAATTGTCACAAAGAGTTTATATCATAGTCCAAAACCTCATATCATGTAACCCAAAAAAAAAAAGGTAATATAGAAATCAATAAACAGATAGAAAATTACTATCAACATAATTTTTTTTCTCTTTTCAGCTAAAGGTTGTAATAGTCTTTGAAAAAGTGAGAGTTTAAAAAATTGTCTATAGTTCCCATTAGCATCAATCTTCCTTTATAGAGTACAAAGGAAGTACACAATGACTGCATGTAAACCCCCACACTCTTATCTTTATATAGCAAGTAATCATTTCTTTTTGAAATGCTAATATACGTAATGAAGTCTGCATGAACTAAGTAGATTGTAAGAGTAGATATAACAATGTTAATAGTGTAGAATCGGGTAAATATTTAGTTCAAACTTAGTTTTGACTTGTAAATATATGAAACTGTTTGCAATAGAACTTATACCAATTATGTTTGATGTATAAATGTATGTTGTATAAGTTTGGGTTGGTTTTGGAAGGATTTGGAATGGGTTTGAAATGAAAAATAGAGGAAATAGGCAAATCTGGACAAGACCTACCGGTAGTACGCTGTCTAGTGGATTCGAACTACCAGTAGTCAAAAGGTAGTAAATTTTCAATAGATCCAAACTACCGGTAGTCAACAGGTAGTAAGTGGCCAGTGGACCCGAACTACCGATAGCTCGATACGAACTATCGGTAGATCGTTAAAAAAATCGAGACTTTTATGTTTTAAAATCTCATTTTCACTCCATTTGCCCCCATTCTTTCACCCCACTCTCACCCCAAACCTCTTAGAACCCTAATAGAAAGACTTAGAGAGGAAGAGAGAAAGGGAAAACAAGAGTTTTAAGGGTGATTCAAGATCAAATCTTCTTGTCCTTCACACCAAAGCCAAGGAGAAAGGTAAGGGTTTTCTTCCATTCTTGTTCATTGAGACTAGAGCTTGTATATATATATATATATATATATATATATTGACTCTAAATCTTATATATATATATGTTATGAAATCATCATTCATTGGTCTTCTTGCAATTATTATTATGTTTTAAACAAGGTTAGGGTTGAATACCCATGAAATCTCTTTTTCTTGATTTAAAACCCTAGTTTTTGGGAAATATTGGTTTCTCCATCTACNAATTTCCTAACCAGAGAGTTTTTGCAGGAACCCCATCGCGGACAGAAAACCTAGTTCATCCTCCACCTCCTCCAAAAATTCCAGGGGGAAGGGAAAGGACAAAATATTACCCAAATTTGANTGGTTTCTCCATCTACATTCACTTAAATTTAGTTTCAAAAACTTTAGTGTTTTGTGTTGAGTATCAAAATGATATTGATGATGATCTCTTGTATTTTCTTCAATTGTTCTATTGAAATACTACATNTTGAACCTGACTTGCCATTAGTCTTGTCAAACAGATTTTGTATTACCAACTACTCAGCCCTCAAGGCCAGTAGCCCAATCTGCTTTGGTTATCCGGCCAGTAGTCGTATCAACCACCATTAACCCATTAACCTTTACCCAAATGACCCAACAGCAACCTGTCAGGACCACTAGTGCCATGACAAACCCCTATCAGGCCTCACAACCCTTTGTAGCCCAATTAGGCCCAAAGGTTGACTATGTCAAAGCCCATTACCACCTACTCAGCCCACAAGGCCAGTAGCCCAACCTACTACTCAGCCCTCAAGGCCAGTAGCCCAATCTGCTTTGGTAATCCGGCCAGTAGCCATATCAACCACTNAGGCCAGTAGCCCATACCCAACCAAAATTGAGTCAGATAATGGCCAAAGAAATAGCCAGAATGGACTCAGCCAGCACCAATTCAGCCTTGGTCATCCGGCCAGTAGCCGTATCAACCACTATTAACCCATTAACCTTTACCCAGATGGCCCAACAGCAACCTGTCAGGACCACTAGTGCCATGACAAACCCTTATCAGGCCTCACAACCCTTTGTAGCCCAATTAGGCCCAAAGGTTGACTATGTTAAAGCCTATTCAGAGAATGTCCTAGCCATTGAACTAGCCCATTCCAAATACAAGGACCCAAAAGACCTTGTATAGGCCTACCTCCCAAATGNCTTCTTGGTCTGCCTGGGCGTCGGCCTCCTTAGTGCTGTCCCCTTTCTCTCTCTCTCTCTCTCTTTTTTTTTTAATTTCTTCCTTGGCTTGTTGGGCGTCTGTCTTCCTCTTTTTTTTTTTTTTATATATATATATATATATATATATATATATATATATATATATATATATATATATATATATATATATATACACACACGTTAGAATAAGAGAAAGGAGGGAAAGGCTAGGGTTTCAAGTAAAGAAAAAGGAAGAGAAAGAAGGAAGTGATTTAAAGAAGAAAGAAAGAAAGACAGCAAGGGCTTAGAAGAGAAAGAGACATATATATATATATACCGTCAGAGCCATTTGACGGTCTGTATAGTTATCTTTAGAATTCTATTTGCATAGTCTTACTCGTTTTAAATCTTCATATTTTATTTTTATCTCTTAAATCACTTCCTAGTTTTAATCTCACTTTGTCTACCTAAGAGTGTGTAAGCCCCTTGTGTATCCTATGTGTAAGTCTAGGTGTGGCAGTTTTTGGGATTTTAGGCGAGAAACTGAGGGTTGTATGTTAGGGGGTATGTATCAAGTAGTTAAAATTAATAAGTAATTTAAAATTTAAAAATAAATTAGATTTAATTATGAGTAGATTATTCAGATCTAATTCTAGGGCTAGCTCATCTAGATCTTCATCTAGTACTATACATCATATAGTAAATGAAGAAGAATATGAATGTGAGCAAAAACAACCTGATTGGTTAGGATGGAATATACCTAAAGTTCCTCATAAAGAAATTTATAAAACTAGTTGGATACCTCAAACCTTTAATGAAGAATTACAGGTTAAAACTATTGAACAAGTTCATTGTCTCAAAAATAATAATGAAACTTGTCAGCTTCTCAGTAAAGAAGCATTAGAAAAACATAGAAAGAAAGGTTTCAACTTTATCCATCTTGGGTTAGTTCAAGTTGCAATCAAACCTTTAATGCAAACTAGAAAAGATGCGGCTATTCTATTAACCTTAAGAGATGCCAGGTTTCGCAAATACAAAACTAGTATCATAGGCGAAGACTTCACTCCATCACCTACTGCTAGTGATCTAGAAAGCAACCGCTCACTTAGTCATCATGTAACAATGCTTAAGTTACAAAAAGATTTATTCTTTATGCCAGATATGGATGAATTAATGAAAGATTACATGTCTAAAAGAAATGAATCTAATAGACTAAACTTTCATAGGAGATTCAACAGTAAAAAAAAATCCAAATTAGAGAACATTGGGTAAAAACAATGTATAGAATAGAATCAGAAATTCTATTTTTTACATTTTTAAAAACCCATTATACAAAGGTAAAAGTTGTCACAAAAAAAAAATGGAAGACTGAAACAACTACAATTTTAGCTAGTCATCCCCTGTTGAAACTTTCTCCTTACCATATATGAATACTAAAATTACTGCTTCACCCTTTAAGATTCCTGCGAATGAATCTGAAAAGAAAACAGTAGAACAAAATAGTTTAGCAAAATTTGAAAGAAAAATAGTTGAACAAAATAATTTTTCTAACCAAAACCTCATAACCATAGGAAAATAGTTAGACAAAATTGAAACTAAATTAGATGAAATTAGACCATCTTCTAGTAAAAAATTAGAAAAACCTCTAATACAACTACCTGAAGATAGATCTAACTTAGGAATCAAAGATTCAATCAATATCCAACAAATTGATAAACTATTTAAAAAATTGGAAGCTAAAACCGAACCATCCAAAATAACTGTTATCAATCAAGATTCTGAACCAGAATCAGATAGCACAAATGGTTCCTCTAAAACTGTTATCAATCAAGATTCGGAACCAAAATCAGATAGCACAAATGGTTCCTCTAATTCTGAATCTAAGATCAAAGAACTAGAAGAACAATTTAGTAACATGCAGGTTAATAAATTAACTTTTTCAAAAGTTAACCCAACCAGCATTAGTAAAAATTGGTACTCCAGGCCAACACCTCCTGATCTCCAATTTGAAGAAAAAAATATAAGTAATCAATTTTCTGTCCAATCTAACAAACTTTATGAATGGAAAATCGATGGATTAAGTGAACAAGAAATTCTTAACAAGATTAACCACATGTCTATGGTTATCAATAGCTATGTTAACAATCTTGACAACACTGAACCTGAAATTGTTGACCTTATCACCTCAGGATTCACAAGTGTTTTAAGAAGTTGGTGGGACAATTATCTCACACAAGAATCAAGAGACAATGTTAAATATGTTGTTGTCCTTGATGATGAAAATATACCTATTTTTGATGAAAGAATAGGCAGAGCAAAAACAGATGGTGTTAACACTCTTATTTTCACCATAATCAAACATTTTGTAGGAACACCCAGCAATATTGAAGCCCGAATACATGACCAACTCAGTAATCTTAGATGTCCAACACTTAGTGATTTTCGTTGGTACAAAGATGTCTTTGTATCAAGAGTTATGCTTAGACCAGACTGTAATAAATCATTCTGGAAAGAAAAATTTGTTAATGGTTTACCTAATCTATTTGCACATAAGATAAGAGATGCTCTCAGTAAAGAAACTGAAATTATAGAATATGACTCTCTAACTTATGGCGATCTTGTCAATATCATCCAAAAAGAAGGACTGAAAATGTGTATTGACATGCGGATTAGTAAGCAATTACAAAATGACAAGAAAAAGGCTAAATATGAACTAGGAGATTTTTGTGAACAATATGGTCTCCCTTCAATTGCACCATCAACCCACAGAAAACACAAATCTAAAAAACCTTATCACAAAAGCAAGGCCTCCTATAAACATAGTCAACAGCCTTTTTCCAAACCTGTGTCTAGTCCCTATAAAAAAAAACTTATAAGCAACGAACTTATAAGAAAAAATCAAGGAACAAACCTAGAATAGCTCAGAATGACATTAAATGCTTTAACTGTGGGAAAACAGGCCATATTAGCCCAAACTGTCCAGTAAAAAAACAAATTAAGATGTTACACTTAGCCAAAGAAGATGAAGAATAAATTCTTAAAATCTTTAGGCTAAATAACCTCGGTCACGATGGAGACAGTTCAGACTCCTCTAGTAGCTCTAAAAACTCATCTGATTACCACTCTACAACTAGTGACCAGGATAAAACTAAGATTAAGATAGGATGCAGTTGTAACAAAGTAAGGGTTATAACTGACCACTCTGTTAAAGAAGAACACCTTCTTATTGACCTTATCAGTAAGATTGACAACCCTATTTTAAAAGTAAAATATATCAACCAACTTGAAAATTTGTTTGTAAAAAAAGATAACAAACATCTTTCTAGTGAAAAACAGTTAATTAGCTTCAACAAAACCATGGAGCGATTCAGTAAAGAAAAAAGGAAAGAAGTTACCTTACAAGATCTGCAGAGTGAGGTTAATAAATTAAAAATTGAGATAAAAGACTTAAAAAAGCAAGATAGTATATTAGCACAAAAATTAAGTCTTTTACATATGTCCAAAAGCAATCTTGAGGCAAAGGATTCTAATCCTAAAAAACAACCTCAAGAAGATGAACAATCTGAAACAGAAAGTTCACACAGTCAAGACAGAACTTTATTCCAGCAGATACCCATTACCTCCACCTCTTTAGTGGAAGGTGTAACGAAGCTGCCATCTCATGATGGATGTTCACAAACTAATGAATTAAGACTAAACCTTGTCAATAAAGTTAATTTTCAAAGGTGGCATTCCAAAGTCCAGATTATCATTAACAATGATTTTGACTTTGAAACTATAGCTATCATTGACTCTGGTGCAGATATCAATTGCCTCCAAGAAAGCTTAGTTCCAACTAAATACTACCAGAAAACTACCTCTAGAGTTAGTTTTGCTAATGGTAGTGAAATGAGAGTTAAATACAAATTGCCAAATGTGCATATTTGCCAAGATAAAGCATGTTTTAAAACATCTTTTATGCTTGTTCAGAATATGACTGATAGTGTTATTCTTGGTTTACCATTCATATATCTATTATACCCCTTTACAATAGATACCCATGGTATAACCACAAAACCATTTGGCCATTCTGTACATTTTAACTTCATTTTTCAACCACAGGTTAAAAATTTAAGGCAACTAAAGGAATGTTTGGTTTCCTTGTCCCTTAACCTTATTACACAAAAAACTAACCAAGTAAGATTTCTCAAAGAAGAAATTCATCAAAAAAGAATTAAAACTCATCTATCCAACCCAATCTTAATCCAGAAAATTAAAGATTTTCAAAATAAATTGGAAGTAGAGGTATGTTCCAATCTTCCTATAGCCTTTTGGTACAGGAAGAAACACATGGTTAAACTTCCTTACATAAAAGGATTTAGGGAGAAAGATATTCCAACTAAATCATGACCCATCCAAATGAACTATGAAACTATGGAAATCTGCAAAAAAGAGATTTCTGAGTTACTAAAAAATAGTATCATTAGGAAAAGCAAATCTCCTTGGTCATGCCTAGCTTTCTATGTCATTAAAAATGCTGAATTAGAAAGAGGCACACCAAGACTTGTTATAAACTATAAGCCTTTAAATTCTGTTCTAGAATGGATCAGATATCCAATTTCAAATAAACAGGATCTTATCAAAAGACTTAATAATGCTATAATTTTTTCAAATTTTGATTTAAAAAGTGGTTTTTGGCAGATTATGATCTCTCCAGAAGACAGATATAAAACTACTTTTACAACGACCTTTGGTCATTATGAATGGAATATAATGCCCTTTAGATTAAAAAATGCACCAAGTGAATTTTAAAATATTATGAATGAAATTTTCAATTGCATTAGTCATTTCTCTATTGTCTATATAGATGATATTCTCATCTTCTCTAGATCAATAGACGAACATTGGAAACTTCTTAATACCTTCTTAGAGATAGTCAGACACAATGGTCTAGTCATCTCTGCTAGCAAAATTAAGTTGTTTCAAACCTCAGTAAGGTTCCTTGGATATAATATTCAACAGTCAACCATTGTTCCTATCAGCAGATCTATCCAATTTGCAGATAAATTTTCTGATGAAATTCTTGACAAAACCCAGTTACAAAGGTTTCTAGGATCTCTAAACTATGTTTCTGACTTTTATCAAGATCTTAGAAAAACTGTTAAACCTCTCTATGACAAACTTAAAACCAACCCTCCAGCTTGGTCTTCTGTTCATACTGCTATTGTCAAAAAAGTCAAGCAATATATTAAAACATTGCCTTGTCTTGGTATTCCCTCTATTGATTACTTTAAAATCATTCAGACTAATGCCTCCGATGTTGGATACGGTGGTATCCTCCTTCAAAAAGAATCTCCTAATTATTCTGAGCAACTTGTCTGATTCCATTCTGGATTCTGGAACAACGCACAAGTAAATTATAGTACTATTAAAAAAGAAATTCTAGCTTTTGTCTTGTGTATCTCAAAATTCCAAGATGATATACTTAACCAGAAATTTCTTGTCAGAATTGATTGCAAATCTGCTAAATATGTGTTACAAAAAGATGATGAAAACATTGCTAGTAAGCAGATTTTCGCCATATGGCAATCTATTTTAAGTATTTTTGATTTTGACATTGAATATATTAAAGACAGTAATAACTGCATCCCTGATTTCCTAACCAGAGAATTTCTGCAGGTTCTCCATGGCAGACAAGAAATCTCATAATCCTAGTACTTCTTCCAAAGCCATAAGAGATACAGGGAAAAAGAAACTTAGCCAAATTTGTGCTGAAGAAGATAGAATTTTAGCCCAAGAAAGTAAATTCTTGGCCCTTCCTCCACCTAATCCTAAATCAACCCAATTGCCCAGTAGTGCAATTGCCATTACAAATAGGTTTCAACCTCTTGGCAAACCAGTTGGCCCCCTAGTCCAACCCACTATTGTCAATCCAAAAACCTTTTCACAAATGGCCCAGTTAGCCCCCCTTAAAACTAACCATTTAGTCAACCCTTATTTCCGTTCTAGCCCAGCTCCTAAAGGCCCAAAAGCATATTACATTAGGAAAGCCTTTCATAATGTATTTGTCATAGAACCATGTCATGCTCACCTAAGCAATGTTAAAGATTTAGTCAAAGCTTATCTTGAACTCGGATGGACTTTTGTCCCTTCTGATACAGAAAAGACTTTTGCCTTCTACCAAGATATTCTTTTTTTACTCAGTCTATCTTTGTTAAACCGATATTTGACAAATTTGATCCAAAGAAGGTTATTTATCACTCTTTGAGTATTCTAAAAATTCTCTCTCTAAAAGATTGGGGATCTCACCCTTCTTTGCTCAGAGATCTCCCTGGTCATAAAAGATAATTTAGTTATTATGACTATAAACAGTCATGGTTCAATATTCTCCTCTATCAGGATGAGCATTCTACTCATTCCTGGTTCCTACAATTTAATAAAGATTTCAAAAGATATATATATATAGAGAGAGAGAGGAGGAGGAGGAGGAGGAGGAAAAAGAAATAAAGGGACTTGAATCCATACAAGATATGAATTTATTATTTAATTTATGGGTTTTATATTTTATTCAATTACATGGTATTAGGTTTATTATAAATAGTGATAATATATATATATTGAAGGATGCTAATTTAGGTGTTTTTAGACCTAATTTAAGATTGATTGGTCTTGAAGTTGTTTAAAGAATTTAATCAAAAAGTCAAAAGAAACAAAAAGGGGGGGGGGGAGAAAAGGGTTGCTGGTCTTAGAGTTCTCGTAGGAAGAAGATGGTGAAAAAGTATAAAATTATGAAAAACTCCTCTTTAGTTTCAAAGAGTTTTATTTTGACCCCTTTATTTTTCTAAACCTAATTTTAAATACCTTTCTACTTGGTAAGTTGCAAGAACAGAATTCTGGAAAATTTACAGCTGCCCGAAAACAGAAAATTCGTTTTTTCAAGAAAATTACACTTTAACCCCAAAAGTTTCAAAATTTATGATTTGACCCCAAAACTTTAGGAAATTTTTCTAAACAGCCCAGAATACTTTTATACCCTATTACCTCATATTAGAAAGGATATTTATATATAAATAATATATTAAGTATATATCAATAGGTAGGCAGTACGTAAATTAAATATAGAATCGCAAAATGAAGAAGTTAAGAATAAAAATTGATTGTTATATGTTATTTTGGATTAGGTGGTGATTGCATTAATGTTGATAAAGAGGACTTTGAATTGAATTTTGGGAATCAAGCTGAGTAGTTACTACTTCTTTTGGGAGGATTTTCTATATTAAACGTGTGGGTGTGTGAGTATGGATTTTTCATATATATGATAAATGTATTGATGTTTGAAGTTGTAATTAAATGTTTTGCAATTGAAAACTGTTATACATGTGAATTTTGGAAAAATTGTGAGATAATTTTATATAATTACTTTGGTGATGAAAGAAAAATTTTGTGTGCGTTGGGACTAAAACTACAATTTTGGTCTGCGTAAAAATCATGTTTATTAGATTGCGACTGGGTTATCCTGTCTGAGTGGTAACGAGATTGTATACTGGCATGGTCGGTATAGAGATGTGCACATAGGAGCCAGTTATCAGGCTAGTGATAACAAGAGACGGGGCCACTCATCAAGCTAGTGATGACAAAAGATTGGGCCAGTTACTAGGCTAGTGGTAACAAATATGATTTGACAAATGTATTTGAAACTGAATATGTGTGTGAGTGTTTTGTGTTATAAATGTTTTTGATTTTTATAAAGTTATTGTGAAAATGAGTGGGTGTTTGAATTATAAATGTCTTTTCATTTATAAAGTTATTTATGGTCATGAGATCATTTGTTTACATAATTATGTGGGAGGGATTGGGGTACAATTTGTTGTACTTATGTATGTAATAAATTTTATTTTTGTATATAAAATATGGGATTTATTTTCACACCTCATTAGAGGTGGTTGCTATTCACGAGCCTTGGTGCTCATCCAAAAATTTAACATTTTTCAGGTGAGAATCAGGGTGAGGAGTAAGTCTACAGATAGACAAGGGATTAGAGGACTTGAAGATTTATTTTAATGTAGGTCTTCAGGAATAAAAGTCTTTTATAGTTTTGAGACAAATGTTTAATTGTTTTGGAAACAATGTTGTTGATGTTTAGAGTAGTGAACCTTATGGTTTAGTTATTGTTTTACATGAGTTTAATAATGATGTTGGTGATGTTTAGTTTATTTCTTTGGTATTCATTAGGTCAATAGAATGGATCATTTTATTATTTGTCTTCTGTTGTATGTTGCATTTATTATGCACAAGGTTGGTTGGTTAAGGCCTTGGTGGCCAGTCCGTCGCCCACCCTATGTGATCCGAGATGGGGGTGTGACAAGAGTGGTATCAAAGGATAGGTTTATGAATTACCAAAGGATTAGGCTGGATTTGAATGGTTGTGTAGGCTTTAATCGATTTTAGTTTGAGGGATGTAGAATAATGTTAATAGTTAATAGAATGATTTATGTAGTGACTAAAACTAGTTAATTTGCTTGGTATTTTGTACAAACAAGAGATAGTTGCAAAATGGGATGGTAAGGGAGTTGTAAGAAATGTAACTGACACTAATCAAATATTAGGGCCTATATATTATTTTGTGTCTCCTAGAGTAGCTATGTGATTAGGTATGGAACCCAAAACACTTGAGTTTGATTTGATTGTGGCAACTTCTACGGGTGGTTTTGAGTGAGGAGATATCGTGCACCCAAGGTGTAGGGTCCATATTGGAGAACATCAATTACTAGTTTATTGAGTATTTTTAGACCTTAGGGGTTTTGATATAATATTAATTATGGACTAGTTAGTCACACAACATACGAAAGTTGGCTATTTTGAAAAGGAGAGTCATGTGGATTTAGTTTCAAGGAGACAAAAATTATTTAATCCCTAGTCTTAAATCTACGAGTGCAAGCTCGAAAATGAATAAAGATTTTTAGGGAAACGTTGGTAGTATTATTGATACACAAAGCGAGTGAGTGTCTCCTGAATAGATAACAATAGAAAGAGAGTTTTTGGATGTATTTCAAGAAAAGTTGTCTATGCTATCATTAGAGAGAGATAAAATTTACATTTGTAGTAGCTCTGGGGTACTTTACTTATATTTATTACTCTGTATTGAATGGTTCTTGCTGAACTAGAAGAATGAGAATTCAATTGAAAATATATTAAACTAAAGATTAATTCAACTTTGTAATTTGTTGTGGGGTGCTCATGTTGTGTTTGTAAAAAAAAATTATTGGACTGTGAAATGGTACGTAGGTTATTACCAGTTGAATAAGGCAGCAACATGTAGTAAATATATTTTATGTGATATTGATGATTTACTTGATCAATCGTGAGAGGTTAGAGAATTTAGTAAGATTGATTTTAGGTGGGGTTATCTTTAGTTAAAAGAAAGAAATGGTGATGTTCTAAAAAAAAATAGTCTATCCAACTGGGGTAGTCATCGTATTTTTGGTGAAGTTATTGAGGTTGACAAATGTTGTATATATTTTTATGGATTGACAAAATTGTTACTATATTAGTTGGTATTACACTTGTGTTTTCTCGTAGTAAGGAAAGAATTGCCCTACTCATGATTTTGAGTTAGATGTAATTGTTTTTGTTTTGAAGTTATTGAGAGATTGTTTATACGATAAGACATGTGAGATTTATTTCGATTATTAAAGGTTGAAAGATGTATTTACTGAGAATGAGTTTAACTTGAGGAAAAGGAGATAGATGGAAATATTAGAGACCATGATTATTATCTCATTATCATGTAAACAAAACTACATTAATAATCAACACACTGAGCAAGAAATCATTAAGAGTTTGTGTTATATTCAATGTACCCAATGAGTAATATGGTTTATTTTAGATTGATAAGGGTACATGTGATATTGATTGGTACAGATGTATTATTAGCTCAATTACAAGTTAAACTCTTATTGGTAGATCGAATTAGTTAGCTACAAATAAAAAATAAAAAACTCATGTCTAGAGTATTAGAAAGAGACGTAACATGGTAGCATGATAGATTTTGTAATCTGTGGTGAGATTACATTTATATTTTGGCTTTAGTTATGAGTACTAAAAGAGAATACATTAAAGATAGACATTATAGATGCAACCTATAATTATAGGCTTATCCGAGGATTACGAAACTATATTGATATTGAGAATTTATTATTTGTTGGGTGGAATGAGAAAAGAGATTGCAGAATTTGTAGCCAATGTGTAGTACATTGGTAGATAAAGACTGAATATTAGTGTTCGACGGGTTTATTACAACTTCTTTCAATTTTTGAATGAAAATGGGAGTATATTATTATGAATTTTCTATAATGACTTTCAGTATATAGATTGAGCATGAACCAATTTTGGGTTATTGTGGATTAATTGACGAAGTTATTTGGTAAAGATGTTTCATTTTCACGACATACCTTGTGTTGTTATGCTCAAGAAGTATGTATACCTGATTCTTTTTGTGTTGTTATGCTCAAGAAGTAAGTATATTAGTCGGAGTAGTATATTGAGCTTAAAGAAACTCTTAATTATGTTGAGGGGTCAATATATTTTGGGTAACAAGATGATTTCATTAGTCAAGATATTGTAGAAGAGTCATTCAGGTGAGGAAGTTACTTGTGAAGTAGATAAAAGGATGGAAATTGAATATACTCATTTGTTCTCACAAGGTATATGAATTTCGATGACGAAATTATTTTAAGGGGGAGAAAATGTAATACACAGGAAAAAATGTGAAATAACAATATTAATAATAAAAATAAAAGTGAATAAGTTGAATTTGAGAAGTTATAGACTTTTATTGGGCTTGGGGTCTATCCTTATGAGCTTGTGGATATGATTTGAAAATCAATGGAGATAATTTAGTTTTTGGTGTAAGGAAAAACATCATATAATTATAGAGACTTAGTTGGATAGAGTTTTAGAATTGTAGAATTGGTTGTACATTAATTCTTTATTGCTAAGGGGACTTTAGTGTTATCAAGAATAGTTGACTCCTACACTTTATATTTAAATGAATTCCCTTGTTGCCCTAGACGTCTACTAATCTATATATATATATATATATATATATATATATATTCTTTTTCCATAGTAATACTTATACACATGTTAGAATAAGAGAAAGGAGGGAAAGGCTAGGGTTTCAAGTAAATAAAAAGGAAGAGAAAGATGGAAGTGATTTAAAGAAGAAAGAAAGAAAGACAACAAGGGCTTAGAAGAGAAAGAGGCATATATATATATATATATATAGAGAGAGAGAGAGAGAGAGAGAGAGAAGGAGGAGGAGGAAAAAGAAAGAAAGGGACTTGAATCCATACAAGGTATGAATTTATAATTTAATTCATAGGTTTTATATTCTATTCAATTACATGGTATTAGGTTTATTATAAATAGTGATAATAAATAAATAAATATATATATATATATATATATATATATATATATTGAAGGATGCTAATTTAGGTGTTTTTAGACCTAATTTAAGATTGATTGGTCTTGAAGTTGTTTAAAGAATTTAATCAATGTGTCAAAGGAAAAAAAAAAAAAAAGGGTTAGGGGGGGAGGAAAGGGTTACTGGTCTTAAAATTCCCGTAGGAAGAAGATGGTGAAAAAGTGTAAATTTATAAAAAGCTCCCCTTTCGTTTTAAAGAGTTTTATTTTGACCCCTTTATTCTTCTAAACTTAATTTTAAGTACTTTTTTACTTGGTAAGTTGCAAGAACAGAATTATGAAAAATTTATAGCTGCCCGAAAACGAAAAATTCGTTTTTCAAGAAAATTACACTTTGACCCTAAAAGTTTTAAAAATTATGATTTGACCCCAAAACTTTAGAAACTTTTTCTAAACTGCCCAGAATACTTTTATACCCTATTACCTCATATTAGAAAGGATATTTATATGTAAATGATATATTAATTATATATCAATAGGTAGGTCATACATAAATTAAATATAGAATCGTGAAATGACGAAATTAGGACTAGGGATTGATCGTTATATGTTATTTTGGATTAGGTGGTGACTGCATTGATGTTGATAAAGAGGGTTTTGAATTGAATTTTTGGAATCAAGGTGAGTAGTTACTACTTCTTTTGGGAGGATTTTCTATATTAAATGTGTGAGTGCGTGAGTGTGAATTTTTCATATATATGATATATGTATTGATGTTTGGAGTTGTAATTAAATATTTTGTAATTGTAAACTATTATACAAGTGAATTTTGAAAAACTTGTGAGATGATTTTAGATCATTACTTTAGTGATGAAAGAGAAATTTTGTGTGCGTTGAGACTAAAATTACAGTTTTGGTGTGTGTGAAAATCATGTTTATGAGATGGGGACTGAGTTACCATGTCTGAGTGGTAACGAAATTGTATACCGACGTGGTCAGTATAGAGATGTGCACATAGGAGCCAGTTATCAGGCTAGTGATAACAAAAGACGGGGTCAGTCATCAAGCAGGTGATGACAAGAGATGGGGTCAGTTACCAAGCTAGTGGTAACAAACATGATTTGATAAATATATTTGAAACTAAATATATGTGTGAGTGTTTTGTGTTATAAATGTTTTTCATATATAAAGTTACTGTGAAAAATGAGTGGGTGTTTGAGTTATAAATGTCTTTTCATTTACAAATTTATTTGTGGTCATGAGATCGTTTTATTTACATGATTATGTGGGAGGGATTGGGGTACAATTTGTTGTACTTATGTATATAATAAAGTTTATTTTTGTATATAAAATGTGGGATTTATTTTCACACCTCATTAGAGGTGGTTGCTATTCATAGGTCTTTGTACTCATCCAAACATTTTACATTTTTCAGGTGAGAATCAGAGTGAGGAGTAAGTCTACAGATAGTCAAGGGATTAGAGGACTTGTAGATTTATTTTAATGTAGGTCTTCAAGAATAAAAGTCTTTTATAGTTTTGAGACAAATGTTTAATTATTTTTAAAACAATATTGCTAATGTTTAGAATAGTGAACCTTATGTTTAGTTATTATTTTAAATGAGTTTAATAATGTTGTTGGTGATGTTTAGTTTATTTCTCTAGTATTCATTAGGTCAGTAAAATGTATCACTTTATTATTTGTCTTCCACTGTATTTTGCATTTATTATGCACAAGGTTGGTTAGTTAAGGCCTTAGTGGCTAGTCCGCCGCCCACCCTATGTGATCCGGGATGGGGGTGTGACATTCACTATGCATAGTCTAAAATGAATCAAATTTTGTTAGTCTGATAATGAAATACAGCCTAATTTAATGTTGTGTCGACGCCAATAAAGAAAACTAAAATGTGTGAAGGATAAACTAAAAGAAAATAAATAGTAGGAGCAAGTTTCTGCTATTTTTAAAGGAAAAGTGAGATGTTGGAAGATTTGCTTAAGGGGGTGGGGGAGGATGAAAGAAATCATCTAATGATTTTCTAGCCTTAGTCTGAACGACCTGGATGGTTATTACCAAATATTTTGTGTTATGCAATAGCTAAAATTATACTTTGTGTATTATGTAACTTTATACACATATAAACAATTTAAATTAAATATCTATTCTTGTCGTGCCCTATCACGGCTGGATAAATCAAGTTGATAAGTCTAAGAACATAGGGACACATTTCAGACAAAAATTTACTCATTCGGCTTCCAATTACACCAACATTATACAATCTATCCAAGCATGTGCATAACTATGAACATTTGGGCTGAATACTAAGATGTGTTTTCCAAGAATACTTGGTACACACATGTGTTACACGTAGACCAATTAGAGTCATAATTTTTATTTTTCAATCAGACTACAGGTGTTTTCAATTTTAAATTTGTTTCATAATTTTTATTTATTGGTTGACTCTACACCACAAAAAGATTACAAAACCAAGAAAACTTTCACAAATCACAACTAACTCTTTTTTTTTTTTGAACAAAACTAACAACTAAATTAACAATTAACAATCAAAACTTAAAGTAACAATCGAAACTTAAAGGCAGGGTAAAATTCACAGTGATGGTAACCTAATGACAAACAATAAAAAGGTAAAATATACACAAAATTAAAAATATATTAATTGTGGGTGTGTGTGTGTGTGTGGGTGTGAGAGAGAGAGAGAGAGAGAGAGAGGTTGTACAAATAAGTGAGTGAACTTTTTAGCTTCAAATCAATATGTTTATATCAGTGAATCTATGAAAAGGTAATCAAAGTTCAGGCAGATGCATGCATATCTCTTTGTAAAAAACAACGCACCATGACCACTAAAGAAAACGCCTTCATGCTCAAGAGTAATGCACAATTAATGTATAGAGTTATACCAAAACTCAACATAAAATCTAATGGACTGGACTTCTGAATATCTTCACTTGCAATAATCAGAAGAATAACAACAAATCACCATAATAATGTCTCAGCCTTCTGCGTAACTACTCGAACATTTCCAAGAAAACAAAAAACATCATTCACCCTTGTAAGAGTTAGAAAAAAAAAACACACAGCATAGTAAAGCTATGGAATGCCGGTCACCAAAAACGTTGGTCAAAAATATGAACAATAATGATAAAAAATAGAAAACATTTCAGTCACACCCTTTCTAATTTATCATATCTTTAAGAACACCCCTTTTATTATCAAAAAATCTCTGACACCTTTCTAGTTTTTATTTAAACATCACTAACACTCCTCGCCATTAAACCACAATTTATAATAAAAATAAATTATCTAAAATACCAAAATTGCCCTTACATAAACTTCAAACAATCTTTCTACATAAAATTTAATTAAAATTTATTTTTTTACATATTAATATTTGAACTGACTAAAATTCTTTTTTCTACATATTAAAATTTGATTCGAACTGATTAAATTTTATTTTATTACTTAAAAAAATATAATTTTTAATCAACTTAAATTTTAATTAACTCGAATTAAATTTTAATCCGTCCGAATTTTAATACGTACAAAAATGTAAAAAAATAGAGGGGCCTCATTTAAAATATGTCTACCTAGAGGAGGTGTGGATGAAGTTAGGGGTGTAATTGAAGATTCAGAAAATAAATGAGGTATTCTTAAAAATATAATAAATTAAAAAAGGTGTGGTTAAAATTTTTCCTAAAAACTATGAACAATGATGGTCAAAATAAGAGCAAAATAACGATCACAAATAATGCTGTGCTTGGACCCAGCAGGTCCGATCCAGTAGAGAGATGTTGCAAAACATTCTCGGCATCCATAGTTCCTTGAATAGAAAAAGCTAAAGAAATTGTTGAATGTTTCTAACTAAAGCCCTTTTAAATGAAGGACTCTGTTCATTATTTGGTGCAGCATTCCTTCGTCTACTTGGCGGTTGAAAGGTTGAAGTTCATTTCAGAAAACAGTAAAAGCTTATTGGCTCTTGAAAGGTTACTCTAAAATGAGGCCGACAGTTACAACTTCTCGGCTGTTGTATCTCGTCATAAAAAAAATTTCATCTATTAATGTTCGTTAAATAATTCTCAGTTATATCTCATCATAACTCGCACAGTAGAACTCGAACCCGTGAAAATTTACTCAAAACAAATAAGTGAGTCTCACTTTAATTTAGACTCAAAATTGACAAATTTTTTTGCCAAAAAATCTGTTATCGTCCAGCATGATATACATAAAGAGAAATCCATATGTTTTTAGAGTCTGTTTTTGGAGTAAAATATGTTATCCCATGTCAAAAAGCCATAAAGTGGGCTAACTGCCCGTTATCTCTTGGCTAATTAGTAAGGAGAGAACATATTTTATTGCAACCCTATTTTAACCGTAGTTATATTCTATTGTACCAACATTGAATATCATATCATATCTATATCTCAATCTCATATTCCATTTAGGTATCCATGCATGAGTAACCTATACAACCAAATTATGATTTGTACTTGCAGATTGCACTGCTGCCTGTACATCTGTCATTGCCTGGCCCCTTGGTTGAAGGTGAAACCACAGATTAATCTCAAATGTTATTGTTTGCCTGGCCCCTTGGTTGAAGGTGAAACCACAGATTAATCTCAAATGTTATTGTTTTTCCTTTAGTACCTTATGAAGGTCCTAATCTTTCAATAAAGGATGGATAAACAAATCTTCCATTTAGCATACGTGTGAGCAAGAAACAAAGAGGTACAGCAACTCCTTAAATCTTTATATCCTAACTTTTTGGTAGCTAGGGACCACATCAAATCATGACTATAACTTTTCTAATACCCATTAAGCTTCACCTTTTAATTAAAGTAAGAACTATATGATTTGAAATCATATAATCCAACTTAATTTCGATGTTTTTTTAATCTTGATATCGATGCCAGACCATGTGGAAGTCCATCAAGCTGACCTGGAAACTTGTAGGAAGGCCCCATGTACTTCACATCACCAACTGTTTCTGTTGGAAATGGTTGAGAGATCCACAGAAAAGATAACAAAAAAAAAAGTTGGTTTTATCTCTAATCCAGCTTCATCTTACCTTTTTCCCATATGATAATGAGCTTCAATATATCAAGTTTTAATATCAATACACATATGAAGATAAAAAGATAAATCAAAAGAAAGCACATGAATAATCTCAAGCAATTGTAATTTACTCTTTCAGTTGTAACATAGACCTGAATTTTGGTAAAATACCTCCTTTGGAACTGTAATCGTCCTCCATGATAATGAGTTTCAATATTCAAACAGATGAAGACAATATGCTTCAATATCCAGACACATGAAGATAAAAAGGGAAAAGCACATGGAAGATTGGAGAGGCCAAAAAGGATCCAATTTCTGTAAGAGTCTTTAACTGAAGATATGGTTTCCACTATGCCGAAATTTGATTAATTTGCCGACCTCAGCACTGTTGGGATAAGAGGGTGGATTATGCTAATCATGACATGTGTTCTTGGTGATGACTATAGTCATCATGAGTGACGAATGTTCGAGTTGGATAGAGAGAGATAAGGACTAAGTTCCGATTGAATGGTACAAAAGTTCAAATGCTTATAATCTAGCGCTAGTGTTATTAAATATATTCGAAGTAAAAGCTGCTTGTATTGTTTTCAAGATGGAGTTCAATCATCTAAAGCTTTGAATATTCATATGAACACTTAAACTAATCCCCATAGCCTGTAACGCTATGGTAAATCCAAACAATTGTCAATTAAAGGTTATTCAAGTGCTTACCCACGCTTGGATGAGTTTCCTCGCTTTGAATCACATTCTGTCCCTCAAGTATTATAGCCAAAGTCAAGATATTAGAAATATGATAGGATGAAAAGAAATCTATCTATATTCTTTTTAAATCCTATCGTATCTCTATTTGGATATCCATGGTTTTTTTTTATCCCATCATATCTCGAATACAAGCTTGTTGCATTGTTTTCTAAGTAGAGTTCAACTCATATGGAGCTTTGAACAATCTTAGGGCATTCAAATTAATCGGCATACGCTGTAATCTTAGAGCATTTTCAATTCTTATCTTTTTTTAAATCCAAATTTAAATTTGGATAAAAAAAACTCTTAAAAACCTTCTCCAATGGTAGACTCATACTCATATCAAATACAGGGAGATTTTTTGTTTACTCAATCAAGAGAGACTCAAATTTATACCCAAATTTTTAATAGTGAGATTACACTCTCCTTTAAAAATTCAATTGTCATATTTTACCTCTTTTAAATTTGAGTTTAACCTCATTTAAATTTCATGTAAATTTCAATTAACCTTATTTAAATTTGTTTCTCTTCCTTTAAATTTGGGTTTCTCCATGTAGAGGTGTATACCAAATCAAATTTTTTATCCTTCTTTTTATTCAAATTTGGGTAAGAGTTTAAGTTTTTATTAGAGATGGTCTTAATTACCGACTGATGTCTAATCTCATGTATCACTTTCAAACATTTGTAGTTATATACGCAAGGCATAAGGTGGATTCAACTTTTATATTGTACGTGATCATGAACCCACTAAACTATAATTTATGATTTGTGAAGCTACAGCTTCTATAAAAAAAATGTATGATGAACCAACCTTTTGTCCTACCTGTGCTTTAACAGGTCGTATTCTCTTAGGATTTCTTTTAATGATTAAAGCATTTCATAAGGAGAGAAAGATATGTCTGATAAAGTTTAAAATAGAAAACATGATTTGTGTCATACAAATGAAAAGATAGAGAATACATACATATAATAAGGATAACTAGTTTTAGTTTGATTTTCATAAATATATATGCCTCTACCATTGCTAATTTGCACGATTTTCTTAAGATAATTCGCATGGCTCTAACTATCTATATAATCTGAATGAATTACTTGAAAAATATCAAATCACATCTTATAACGCAAACAAGTCAAAACAAAGGAAATGGAGAAAGAAAAAAAAAACATTGGCAGGTCCAGTTTCACTTGAGACTTGGTGTAATTGGCTAGTACTATTTCAAATCATGTTTTATTTATCATATTTAAAAATATATAACCCAACTCAATTAGTTGTAATTTATAACACAAACAAGACATAGGAAACGGACAAAATTAAAATAACAAAACAAAACATAATAGTATGTAAGATCCACTTTTACTTGAGACTCAACGTAATTGGCTAGTACGGTTTCCAATCTACCCTCCTAAATAAAAATTGGGGTTTGAAACTCACTGCTAAATTTCGATCGCTTTTCCACCCTGAGAAAGGAAAAAAAAAGTTGATCGGCCTCAACAAAACAGAATTTGCTTATTCCCATCAATTATCTTATTTGATTTGTATTGATCTAGTGTGTTTCTATATGACTGTAAACTTTACATTCTTCTTCCATGGTCTTTCTTCAGGTATAGTTTGATCAAATGCTTTTCTTGATTGAATCTGATTGTAGTACTCACATTGGCAAAGCATTTACCCAACATTCATCTTGATAATTTTCTTTTTCTTTTTTAGAAATTTAATAAAAGGAATACCCCCCTCCCCTTCTGATTTATATTGAGGACAACAGTTATATCAATAAAATTCATTTACTTCAGTTAGAATATGAGCAATAACTTAATTTTGACTTGTTTGTCTTTCTACCTAGACAAGATTATATATATGTAGCCAATAAAAAAAAAGAATCTTTTTTTCGATTTATAACTGATAATTCCCATAAAATTTTGGAGGTAGAAGAGATAAAAATTAATTAGCAACGAAAAGTGCTATTTTAAGTATTTGTTGTGTCGGTACGAACCTCATTAACAAAGAATCAAGTTACATGTCGCCCAATGAAGATAACTTTTATCTTTAAGCAAAGGGTCTAGAAAGGGACCCCTAGTGTTGAAGATATGATACTTTTTTGTTTTTGTTTTTCTTTCCTCGAATATACTCTACCTTTTCATGTCAAAATAAAATAGACTTCACCCTTAAAGCAAATAAAAGAATAATTCTTTAACTTGATACCCAGAACAAACAATAAACTGAACCCTTTGTGGATCAAATAATAGAAATGCTAAAAGCAAAAGCAAAACAGAAAAAGAACAAAAATAGTATCCGAACATCTGTCTTAGTGTACCAAATTAATCCGAGTCAATAATGTAACAGCTACAAATCACTTGTAGATATAGTCCAACCAAATTGTGTGGCTCCCAGTTAGTATTCCTCTGTGGAATAATGTAAGAAGTTCTCGTGTTTTGAAGATCTAAATATAAAGATTGAGTAATATTATTTGAATTTTATTTATTAAACTAATCTATTATGATCTTTGAATTGATGGTAAGTCATATTAAACATTGAAACTTGGTGTTAAACCAATAATTTCAATAAAAATTATATCATTATGTCAAATATTTGAGACAAAACTCACTTGTGCTGGGTCAAATTGAATCACATTCGTAAAAAACTACTCTTTTCTAACAGTCCGTGGCTGATCTTGGTACCATAAGTAATATGATTCAATGCAACTCGAATTAACTGTGTTTTGTCCCAAATATCTAGGGTTTATACACGGATTTTCAACAACCATAAGTCGAAACTTTAAAACATGCATTCCATTTGTAAACCCGATCACATGACCACAATTTCTAATCCATACTAAAGAGGAAAGCAACGGGGATATCAATCAAGATAATAAAGAGAACAAAGGATGATCACTTGAGGCCAGGGGGGTGTGTTTGTGCTGTCAGTAGTATCTAGAATCGATGATGGGGACCCTGATTGAGTCATTTCAGCAATCAACTTGACCCTAAAGCTAAAATTGGACCACACCATGGGTCGTGATGGAGCCTTGAGATTTCATTTTCTACAGGTTCACATCCAAACCGAAAGTTTTCAAGGTATTGTTGGCGTGGCAGTTATGGTGGTTACTTGTCATACTTTGATGCTATAGTGCATTCTTTACCCTCAACTGAAACTCAATCTTATTTCTCCGCATCTATTTTTCCTTTTTCTTTTTAGATTTATCCCCAGTGTCTCTCCATTGATACTACATAACACTTTTGATCGAGCGTGCTTAAAATTTGAATTCTTATGTGATAGATCAAGCTCGACAAAGTAATAGATGATATACTTTTGATTTGAATTGGCCTTTATTGTAATTTCCTTTTCAATGGCATCCACGATAGAATTTGTGAAAGGTCCCTTGATAATTTTGAAATTCCAAGAGACCCCCAGTGTAATGCAAAAGCGTATTTGAAGTCAGATAGGGAGCTCTAAGAATTTGTGAATGCCCCTTTGTTTGTTAGATAAAAAGAATGTTATGAAATTTGGCTTGGAAAATTCTGTTTTGAATTAAGAAATCGAAGGTAATGCTCAAGAGGATGTGAGGATGAAGGCTTGTCTTCTGTTGGGGCAGTCATTCATGAAGTCCATTTATGCTTGGGAATTAAAAAGCTTGGGGGCAAAATTGAAAATATAGAAACTTGAGACTGTCAAAATTGAAAATGTAGTTAAAAGGAAAATTATATGTAATTCAAGTGTATTACAGACATTTGTTGGATGGATACCATACACCACATTCTTTCATATGATATAGACTCTGTCACAGGACCAAACTCTATTGGGGGCCTAGGGACCGCAACTACTCAAGTCTCAGAAATTAATTTGTCTGCCACTGAATTCTAGGTAATTGCTATGTACCCCTAAACTATTGCAGTAACATATTCAATTTGATCAACCCACTTTGATGTTTTTGACTCCATGACTGTTGTGTTTGAACCCACACAGCATCGTAGCTTCCATCAATCAAAATTACCAAAACAGTGGGAAGTCCAAGAATATCTGAAAGGTTAAAATTTTCTGGCTATTAGTTGTCAACCAATACCCTCTCCAAATAAATGATTAGCAGCAATGATGCCATAGTTGGAATAACTAATAATCCTATGCACTTGAACATCCAAACAAAAATTGACCACTACACCAACGACCAAAAAAACTGAATACAACAAAACAGAGCCCAGTTGCCAAGTGGGCTTGTCTTAGTCAACACCCACATTCCAAACTGTGGGCCGACTGATGTATAAAGTTGCACGCGCAGTTTGGACAGAGGTATGTGACAGGTGGAAGAAGGGAAACTCGGTACATTAATAGGGTCCCACATGTTCTTCTTCTCTCTTTTTTTTTTTTTTTTTTTTTGGGGGGGGGGTCCATATCTATCAACGGATTAAATGTAAATTAGATTTCGTTTTTTTTTTCTTTTGGAACAGGTAGATCCAAGTTTAAATCCAGATGTTTTGTGACCAGTTCGTACATCTGACATAAGTAACTCAATTAACCTTAATGTTGGCAAATTTCATGTAAATTTCAACTCAATTTCACCATACATATATTTATGCATATAAAATTTGGGTTACAACATCATATTGAATAATAATAGTTTCTAAATTTAAATTTTTTTAATTATTATATGATGGTGAGATTCAAAATTACTATCACTAGTATTAATTCATATCCACATAAACAGATTTGACTTAGAACCAAAATCTGACTAAAATTGTGTATGGTTGTAAGTAAATCCAATTCAGGAGGCTCACCAGCAGGCGCGGAGCCAGAAATGTATTTTTGGGTGGGCACACTTAACCAATAAAATTTAATTTTTTTCTCTAATCAATAAAAGTATTGTGGTACATGTTTCTTTTTTTTTTTACATCTTGTTGCATATTTATAGATTCATTAAATATAAAAAAGGTCAAACATTAATATACGTAATCTACGCAAACAATACTCAATAAAAATAGGCTAATTACAACGCTTTACAAAAAATTAGGCTAATTATAACCATGTATAATGGACCCTGACAATTAATAACGTTATTAATAATGTTATCAAAAATGTCTTTCTGTATATTAGTAATTAAGTTAATAATAATCCATTTCAAGTTAAGTTTGCATCAATTTTAAAAAATTATAGCAATTTTAAACAATTATGAATATTATAAGATTGAGAGTTGTCAAAAAAAAAAATATAAGCTCAATCACTAGTCGCAACTTTTTAACATATTTTCATATTTTTTTGAGGGAAAAATATGCTCAATAATTTTTTTTGCAAAAAATTTAGTTGGTTCAAACTTGGTAGATTTAATAATTTTGGTTTTTGGTCACGAGGGTAGGCCTAATTCTAACTACCCAATAAAAAATCATAAATATAGAAAGGTAAAATTTGTTTTTTTTTTTTTTCAGGATGGGCATGCCCCGCCCCCCCCCCCCCGCGGGGTCCCTATGTCCCTCCGCCCTTGCTCACCAGCATCTACATTTCTCGAAGCTTTGACCCTTCAGTGCCATGTTACTTGGTCACCAAGTTAGAACGTACTGTTGCCATGTGCAACCTTTGAACATTATTGCCTCTGGAATTGAGGTCAGTCGTGACACTTGGACAGGATTCCTCTGTCATTGATGTTTTGATTAAGGAGATGACTATTTATCCATTTTTTTTTGTCTATCATACCTCTAAATTTTATAATTTTAATTGATATTTTTATAAATTATTTTACAATACAATAATTTAGAATTTTTATGGGTATTTTTATTTTAGTCACTTACTTACTTTTTATTTATATTTTAATCAGTTGTTATTTAGCAAGAACTATATAATTTTAAGAAAAATTTAAACCTTATAGTGAAACTAGACCATGTTTTTTTACACATGATGCTATAAAAATTTTTAAAAAAATGAGGAGATAAAATTTGAATTGTTATGTGTTTATTAAATCGATAGACGGTCGCTTCCTCCTACCTTAGATCCATTATTGTTGTTTGTATGTGGGACCCTTAAATTTGTTACTTTATCTTTGCCATCTTGCCTTGTTAAATCTCACTGTGTGCAAACACACTGAAATTTTGTCAGTATTGCATCTCTGAATTGACCTAAACTATTGACTCAAAATATTATCCAAGACAATGAACAAGTTGTCCTATAAACAGGGGTGGCGCCACCGTTGGACGAGGGTGGTCACCCTCAATTATTTTTTATTTTTTTTGACATTAAATGTGTTTTTTTAATAATATTAAATATTGTTAATTGTGTCTATTCTATTATTAAGTTTTTGTGATATTGATAAGGATAGACTTCTTATTTATATGATTATTAACTTTTGAACAATTCTAGAATCTAATTTAAGGATATTATATATTGTAACAGTAAGCTTAATAGTGAGTTAAGATCATTTTATATTTTTTATAAAAAATAATAAAATTATTATGTTATCGTATAGGAGTGAGTTTCCTTATATAATAAACTACAAGATTATAAATAGAAAATTATTGCCATGATTTTGTATATAGAAAAAATTATTTGTTGATGGCATTGATTAATTTGAAACAATTTCAAATGATAGAAATTCATTAATTAGGATTAGTTATATAAATGACAATAATTAGCCATGTTTTTGGTAAGAAGTTATAATTATTATTTTTTTTGTTTATACACGGTATATATATATAAATTTTTAATTTTTTATGTTTAATAAATTTTTAAGTATTAAATATAATTTTAATAAATATAAATTTATGAATTTCTACTGTCAATTGACCAAAAATTAAAACTTATTAATATATATCTACCTTACAATAATTGGTTGGGTCCGCCCCCCACCTAGGACTGAGTAGCAAGTTCTTATACAATTCCCATTCAGGCCCAATTGGGATTCCTCCATTGTTACTTTTTCCTTCTGTATCTTTTCTTCAAAATAAGAAAGAAGATGGTGCACTTTATCATTGAAGTGCTTATAAATGTTACAGTCTAAATTATAATGATTACTTTTATCTATTATATATAATTGATACATGCACTTCTTCCATGCAAGTACTAGTTCAATGAGTTGCTTTTTTTATGATTCCATGCATTATTCATGTATCGACAATAAATCAACACTAGGTGAGGCGTCAAATTGACAGTCCATGTGATCGAGAATCAAAGAGTATTTGAAAAGCTTAATGGCTTGACACTTTCACGGTGGTGTAATTGCAGGATATGAGTGTTATTCTGACACAAAAATAAGTTTTGCATTAAAAATAATGCATTGGATCACGTCTCATTTTATCTCCGGATTTTACGATCGAATAAACTTTTTAGATGGTATTGTTTGAAAATTAATGTTAATAGATTTTGTATAACTAGAAATTAATGTTATCAACAATATGTTGAATTATCTTTTTTAGATAAATTTTCTAATTGTGACGTTGTTTGTCCCCTCCACTTCGCCCTCTTTTTTATCATGAGAATGCTCCAAAACTTACTCTTTATGTTTTTCTCTTTAGTGGTTTGAAATTTATTATTTTTTTGTTAGTAGAAATATTTGACGAGCCCAAATTCAAACTAAAGTCCAAATCATCACAAGGCAAACTAGGTGTAACTCATGGCCTCAATTCAATCTAAAGTTTAAGAGTTTAAAAAGAGTTAACATACATGAAAGAGTAATCATCGGGTTAACCATTATTTCATGATAATGTTCATCCCTAATTGTAGTTAGTCTCTCCGATAAGTTAATATCTTAATCCTCACATTACCGCCTCAATTAAGATTCTGCACCTATAAATTGTAAATTTTCCTACACATGGGGGCAGAGGAACACACCATACTTTGAGCATTCTCTCTCTCTCTCTCCTTGTACTCTCTCATTAATAAAGTTTTTCGCCCATCGTTGTCGCCTTTAGTGATTTTAGTGATTAAGTCACACAGAGTCAACCACCCATTCTTTATCCTTATTGTTGATTATGTTTATTAATTGTTTCACAACACACACTCGACTGATTTGATTACGCATAATTAACTTTGTACATCATCAATTAATATCCATCATGTTATGAAGATGATTCTCCAAGAATATTAATTCATAAACATAACTAAGTTATTTATTACATTAATTTTCAAAGAGTCATCATACCACATTTTAACTAGTTGACGAGACTAAAGAATAATCCAGTTTTTTTTTGTTATATCATTATACCCTAATTGTCTATGTGATCCTCATTTTTTTCCCCAATTTTTACAATGTGATCTTCAAAATATTCATAGACATCATATACTACTGTTTTTTGAGCTTTCATGAGACATCATGGATTATAATGCATGTGCTAGTTAGTCTTGAAGTGAATGAAGGATGAGTGCCAAAATGCGACAACTTTTTCTTGAGCTATATCATAAATAGATATTTTTCTTCACACCAATCAAAAGTTTTTCTCCATTCTTATAATATATTGTTCTCATATATATCATCGTGATCAAGTCCAATTCAATTTTTTTTTTCTGCACCTTTTCCTCAAAACGGTAAAAAGGTGGTGCACATGTAGGGCTTGTTCGGTTTCTGTATCAGAAATGGATAGATTAGATATAGTAATTCAGTCTAATACAATACAGATGGACAACAGACAAGATTAAATAGAGAATTAGAATAATACGTAATTTTACCTAATGTTTAACAGTACACAACATAAACGTTGGATAATAGTTATTTAATCCAATCGGTTATTGGTTAAGAAATTATTTCATCGTATTAGTATTGAATTAACAAAAATACCATTTATCAGTGTTTGCAACATTGATGACAACTATATTTTATCAGCTGGAAGATTATAATAATAAATGTGTAGAATAATATATTTAAGTTGGATTATAATACCATCTCTTTTGGTGGTATTAAAATACCTCTATAATATAGGTCTATCATATAAAAAATATACAATCAGTATATATTTTTTAAATTAATAAGGTATTAAATTTATTTATCAAACAAAGTATTAGAGCCGATTCAATAAAAAATAGTACAATTTAATATTTAATCCCCTCATAATATGTCTACTAAATGAGCCCGTATTGTATTATTTAAGTGTTTATTGACATGTTTCGAAAACAGAATAAAAATAAATAAAAAATTTGAAAATTATTTTTTTAAAACATTGGTCGAAATATATCAAAACATTTTGAAACACCTTGAAAATATTCCAAAATAAATTTGTAAATGCATCGAAACATTAAAACACTTCGAAATATTAAAAATTATCGATTTCATTTAATTCGTTCCTCTCTTTAGAAATGAAAATATTTCGACTATTTTGATGATTCATTTGTAGATGGGTTGAAATTTTTTGTATATCCATGATCCATCGGTGCAGAAATTAATACAACGTTATCAAGTATAGGATTCAATAATAGGGTTGAATTGTTAGACATGTTTAACAAATAGTTAGACATGAATCCATGCTTATACAGTAAAGACTTAACTACACATGATTCATGTTATATAGTATAAACTAAATACAATATGAACCAATATATGCCCAACATTTTGGCCCGTCAACGGATCTATTTTGATCCGAATCCAAACTTGATTAGTCAATCTGAATTAGTATTTTTTTTTCCGATAATCTAAATTTAGACCCAAATATGTTATCTTATATTTTACGGATTCAGATTTGAATATATTTATATTCAATCTGATTATAATATGATCCGAAATATGTATATATTTTATTTAAATATTAAAAAAATTAAATGATTATTTGAAGAAATTTATATGTAATTTGTTAAATTTTAATTAAATTAAATTATTCGGATTGGATTAAATTTTTGAATAGAAATTCTATATCATTTAAACTATTAAATTCACTATTTTCTCGACACAGTATTTTGGAAAAAAAAATGTGAGTTTTCATTTATTAGGTTTAAACTGTAAATAGAAAAAAAAAAAAAAAAAAAAAAGGGAAGAAAAAAGGGAACCAAGAAGGACTTAGTTATGTAGACTCTCAAAAGAAGTAAAATTTTGTGCTTTATTGAGAGAACCAACCGACCAGTGGAACTTGGTTAGTGAACATGTGGCTTGTGCTGACCCCACGCATTTGACTGTGATGACTTTGAGACATGACACATGTTTAAATCTGAGTTGGAAATTGAACGAAGTGATGCCAAAGCATGCGTGTGGTGTCGGACATGGAACCCAAGAACGTGCGTGCCTGTCCATCCGTCAAGTAAATATTAAACGTAACGATTATATTATTTTATTATTGTAATGTGACGTAATCAAAAAATAATAAATAAATAAAATAGTATAAAGTAAATCTCACTAATCTTATATGAAAGTTTATAAATGTAAAAGATTTTGATAGTTATGTAATTTTGTGAGATTCACTAATCTTATATAATTATTCATAATTAATCAATTATATTATATGATAATGATAACACGGTATAATCGAACATTGAACATGTTTCGTGGACTAACTAGACTATTAATAAGTAAATTAATAGAATATGTGGATAAGATGAGAAGAAGTATAGCAATCTATTAACAAAGGGATCAAACAATTGGACAGAAGATAGGAGGAGGGAGTATATGCTCTCTCACAAGCCACGTAGTTATCAAATTTCTCATATTAGGCAAGTAATACAGATATTTATAACATAATATTCAGGTAGGTCAAGCTGTTATAAGGGCTGTCCGCCATGACCTTCTAACACTTGCGCCAACCTACAACTGTTTTGATTATAGCGATACCAATGGCTGCTAAGCGTGAGCCACGTGTTCTAATATTAATTAGGCGGATGCAACGTTTTTCCAAATATAGCCTAAACGTAGCACCCCGGAAGGGGTTCAACAATGTAGGCGAAAGGGGAGTCCCAAGGTTAATTATCACAATTGTTCATCGCGGGACCATGACCTTGAGAGGGCTACACCATCTCCATAGCCCGCTGTTACCCGAGGTCCTCCTTTCGTTCTCTGAACCCTTCTTCGAGACTTTTTGTCAAGGTGTTCAATAGAATAAATCCACATAATTCCAGTTCTTCAATTACTAATCCACATGTCTTGTTATCCCACATGTTGATCCAAGACCAATGACCCCAATTATTTTAGGAGTTTCTCCTTATCACAGTCAAGCACGTCCATGTGGGCAGTGAACCATACACTAGGAGGTTAGTTTGAGTAGACTAAACCTTTATGACCCCCTACCCTAAGTCGAGGTTGACAATTATACTCTTTTGCTCTCAATGCTCAGTTCTCCTTTAAGGAGGGTTATAATGCTCTGTCCCTAGGTGGAGACTACTCCTCTTAGGCCACTGGGGGCCGATCGAACAATGGTGTTCAATAAGTTAAAGATACCAATTTTGTCAACTGTGAAATCTCAACTTTGTGACTTATCTCTGTAATGAGGGAAGGTGGGTCATGCCAAGATTGCCCCCAAACCTCAATTGTGACACTCTTGTCCATTCTTGATCGAGGGTCCATTTGACCACTTTCGGTATGATGTGCTTTATGTTTCTTGTGGCACTGGGTGCCTACCACTACGTTGTGTACTGTGCAACACTGGGTGTCTGTCGCAACAATGTGATGTTGGTGTGACACTATTGTCCGTATCAATTCTATTAGAACTTTTTAAACCCATTGTCATATTAATTAATGATTGTTATCACTTGTCCTTACATAAATGTAGACATTTGTCTTGAATTTATTGGGTACTACAATTAGTATCATTAATGAGTGAGGAATTCATTTAATAAAATATATTCCGCTTAAATATACGGTAAATTATCTACTAAGAAGGTAATTGAAGAGAAATGTACTATATAAAATTTATATCTGATTTTTATGTGACTATATTGACCACATGAAATTTAAAATGCTCTTTAAATCCATATTTAAAACAAGCTATGAAATTTACAATAAAGTTCAAAATTTGGTTTCATAGGAAACCGTCAAATCGAAGTATTGTACATGAGGAATTAGGCTTGCAATTTTTAATACCACATATATTTGGATACGAGACTAACATAATTATTGGATATAATTTGAGTTAATATTAATACGTATGCGATTGAGTTATAATAGAACACATGCAAAGGGTAGGTATGACTAGTCCATAATTGGAACCAAGAGCAAGGGGAGGGCATATTGACCATAGCCCTTCATGCCCAACCATTCAATAATGAAGAACCAAAGGTAAAAAGCTTAACGAGGTGGGGCACTATAGGATCTCAAAATAATATCAAGAAAATACTAAAGCAAATCAAAAAACAAAAAATAGAAGAAGGCGTTAAAAGCAGACGACGTCGATCAAAGCTTCATGTCAAAATATTGTTCTATTATTCAATAAAGGAGCCCTATATCAATTTAGGCTATATCGCCGACTTTAACAAAGACTTCTAAGAAGTCTTTTAAAGCAAAACAACACAAGTACTTGTAAAACTATTAAAATAATCAAATTTCTAATAAATTAAGGATATTTTAAATCAATTAAAACCCCAACAACAAAATAAATAATGACTAGGAAAGTAAAGAGTTTGGGTCAAACTCCAACAACGTCAGTTGAACCAAACTTTTCAATCTTGATCATCTCCATCATCCACTTTAATTTCACGAACGCATCTGATTTAAGTGGCTTGGTAAAAATATCTGCAATTTAATCCTCGGATCGATAATACAAGATCTCAAACTTGTTGTCAATAACCAAATCTCGAATATAATGATATCTAACATGAATATGTTTGGTCCTCCCATGAAAAATTAGATTATTTAATAATGCAATAAATGACTTATTATCACAGAATATCTTTTAAGGAATTTTTTATGCATGCTACAAAAATTCAAGCATACAGTGCAACCCTACTGCCTATATAGCACTACTAATGACTACATTATATTCTGTTTCAGTGGTAGACAAGACAACAACTTGTTGTTTCTTTGTAGACCACGAAAAAACTTCTGAATTAATTTAAAAACAATATACGGAAGTACTTTTGGCTTTTTTCATATCACTTCCCCAATTACTATCTATATACCCTACAAGTTCACAAGAATTAGTAGGAGAATAAAAAATACCATTACTCTGGGTATCTTTAACATATCTCAAAATCTTTTTAGCTGCTTGTAAGTGAGATTGACGTGGAGATTTCATGTATCTACTAATGAGGTCAACTCCAAAAACAATATTAGGTCTAGTGCAAGCCAAATAACGTAAAGTTCCCACCAACTGTTTGAGATATGTGGGATCATCAACTCACCATTCCTATCTTTTTCCAAGCATACTTCTGTTAGGAAATAAAAATCTCACCGCCGGTCTACTTTACTTTAATCCCAAGAAAATAAGACATCAAACTCATGTCAGTCATTTTAAATTGAGAAATTTTGCCTCATTAAATTTCTCAATTAACTTCAGATTATTTTTTGTGAAAATAAGATCATTCACATCAAACACACAATAATAATATATCACTATAAATTAGTTTTGACATACAAAGTGTGTTTATATAGACAACTCTGAAAACTATTCTCCACAAAATAGGAATCAATCCGGGTGTACCAAGCCCTAGGGGTTTGTTTAAGCCTATATAGAGTTTTTTTCAACTTATAAACTTTGTTTTCCTCCCCTTTATTCACATAACTAGCAAACTATTCAATATAAACTTCCTCCTCAAGAACAGCATTCAAGAAAACAAATTTTACATCTATTTGAAATATCTTCCAAAAACTATTAGCAGTAAGAAAAATAATTATACGAACAATATCAAGCCTAGCAACAAGAGGAAAAACCTCAAAATAATCAATACCTTATTTTTGTTTGTAATCCTTAACTACTAACCTTGCTTTGAAGTGATTCACCTCTCTGTTTGACTTGTATTTTGTCTTGTACATCCATTTAACTCCAATGACTTTCTTTGCATTGGGAAGTGAAATAAGTTCTCATGTATTATTTTTCTCAATAACATAAATTTCTTCATCTATTGATTTCACCAATGTTTCTCTTTGCATGCATCACTAAAAGAAATAGCATCACAATCTGCATATAAAACAAAATTTATCAAATCTTCATCTGAAAGATCACTATCAGCGTCAATCACATAATCCTCTAATCTAGCTGGAATGTGTTGTTCACATTATGAAAAATCTAGATGACTCTAGCTATGAGAATTGAATAACAGGGGATTGTTCAACTGGCTAATTACCAACTGAATTATCAACATCAAAAGGGGGCACTTGCCCACCCTAGAATTTCTTTTTTAAAATTACCTACATATATTTTATTTTGATTGTTTAATTGTCTCGATTGTGCCCACCCAAAACAAAACAAAAGAGCTGTGCCCATCCAAAAAAAAAGAGAAAAAGAAGTGGGCCCATCAATTCCTTGTCCACGTGAAGGCCGATGCTTTAGACCAATATTTTTCTTTTTTTTGTTACCTTCATCTAAAAAAAAAAATTTCTCAGTCCCTCATGCCTCACGTCAGACAAAACCCCCTTCCTTTCTTCTTCTCTCTCTGTCTCTGTCTCTGTCTGTCTGTCTGTCTCTCTCTCTCTCTCTTACCTTCTCCCACCCAGTGATCTCTCTACCCCTATTTTATCTGTGGGTCTTCTCTGGCAAGACATGGAATTCGTTCCAACAATATTGACAATAAAGCTTAGGTTTTAGGTCCCAAATTTTTAAAAAAATCTCATAATTTTAGATTTTTTACTAGCCCGCAAAATATTTAAATCCATTAAATTTTAAGCCCTAAAAAAAATCCAAAAAAAATTAAGTCTAATGAAAAATTTCATTGTAATAACTTGGGCCTTGATGTAATACATAATATTAGAAACTTAAAAATTAGAAGTTAAAAATATAAAAAAAAGTACTCAAAAATCAACTAATATTTATATTCACCCATTTTTGCTCTCTCCGGTAAACAAACAAAAACAAAAGTTGAAACCTCTTTCTCGGCAACATTAGCACATCATTCTTTTATCTCTCTCTAACATAAAAATTAAAAATTAACTAATTTTTTAAAAAACTTAATACTAAAAATAAAAATATGTCAATTAGTATTTTCAATTTAGGTCTCAAATTATGTTGAGTCACCCTGCATGGATCCACTCACAAACAACACCACAACCACCATTGTACAGTAATCTATCTATTTTTGTTTCTATAGTTAGTGCCCGCCCAAGTAGAAATTTATAGCTCCGCCCTTTGCTAACTTGTCTTCTTTTTGGGATCAATCCCAAACACCCTGCTCGTCAAAATTGACATCCCTACTAATAATCACTTTTCCTATGATATGATTATAAAATTTGTATCCATTTGTAGTTGAACTGTATCCAATAAAAATATAATTTTCAACTTTATCATCAAGCTTTTTCCTGAGTGGATCAGGATCATAAGCATAAAAAATACAACTAAACACCCTCAAATACTGAATATTAGGCTTTTGACCACTCCAAATTTCATAGAAAGTTTTCCCTTAAAACTTCTGATAGGAGATCTGTTCAAAACAGAAACAAAACAAAGAACAACTTTTGCCTAAAACTTTTTAGTCATATTTTTAGATTTTAACATGCATTTAACAATATTCATAATAGTTATATTTTTTCTCTCTACCATACTATTTTGCTAGGGAGTATACCTGACTATTAACTGATGCTTAATACCATAATTTTTTCACAAAATCATCACAAATCATATATTATTGACCTTTGTCTGTTCTTAAAACTTTAATTTCTCTCTCACTTTGCTTTTCAATATAAGTCTTAAAATATTTAAACGTATCACAAGCATCTGATTTATTTTTTAAAATATAAATCTAATTTTTTTACTAAAATCATCAATAAAGATAATAAAATATCTACTCCC
This sequence comes from Ilex paraguariensis, assembly GCA_963454935.2. NCBI lineage: Eukaryota > Viridiplantae > Streptophyta > Magnoliopsida > Aquifoliales > Aquifoliaceae > Ilex > Ilex paraguariensis. The sequence continues at coordinate 930,883 of CAUOFW020006502.1, forward strand.
ATAATTGGAAGGAATTTTAACAAGAACACAAATAAGAGTGAATCAAATCAAGTNCTCTCTTACCTTCTCCCACCCAGTGATCTCTCTACCCCTATTTTATCTGTGGGTCTTCTCTGGCAAGACATGGAATTCGTTCCAACAATATTGACAATAAAGCTTAGGTTTTAGGTCCCAAATTTTTAAAAAAATCTCATAATTTTAGATTTTTTACTAGCCCGCAAAATATTTAAATCCATTAAATTTTAAGCCCTAAAAAAAATCCAAAAAAAATTAAGTCTAATGAAAAATTTCATTGTAATAACTTGGGCCTTGATGTAATACATAATATTAGAAACTTAAAAATTAGAAGTTAAAAATATAAAAAAAAGTACTCAAAAATCAACTAATATTTATATTCACCCATTTTTGCTCTCTCCGGTAAACAAACAAAAACAAAAGTTGAAACCTCTTTCTCGGCAACATTAGCACATCATTCTTTTATCTCTCTCTAACATAAAAATTAAAAATTAACTAATTTTTTAAAAAACTTAATACTAAAAATAAAAATATGTCAATTAGTATTTTCAATTTAGGTCTCAAATTATGTTGAGTCACCCTGCATGGATCCACTCACAAACAACACCACAACCACCATTGTACAGTAATCTATCTATTTTTGTTTCTATAGTTAGTGCCCGCCCAAGTAGAAATTTATAGCTCCGCCCTTTGCTAACTTGTCTTCTTTTTGGGATCAATCCCAAACACCCTGCTCGTCAAAATTGACATCCCTACTAATAATCACTTTTCCTATGATATGATTATAAAATTTGTATCCATTTGTAGTTGAACTGTATCCAATAAAAATATAATTTTCAACTTTATCATCAAGCTTTTTCCTGAGTGGATCAGGATCATAAGCATAAAAAATACAACTAAACACCCTCAAATACTGAATATTAGGCTTTTGACCACTCCAAATTTCATAGAAAGTTTTCCCTTAAAACTTCTGATAGGAGATCTGTTCAAAACAGAAACAAAACAAAGAACAACTTTTGCCTAAAACTTTTTAGTCATATTTTTAGATTTTAACATGCATTTAACAATATTCATAATAGTTATATTTTTTCTCTCTACCATACTATTTTGCTAGGGAGTATACCTGACTATTAACTGATGCTTAATACCATAATTTTTTCACAAAATCATCACAAATCATATATTATTGACCTTTGTCTGTTCTTAAAACTTTAATTTCTCTCTCACTTTGCTTTTCAATATAAGTCTTAAAATATTTAAACGTATCACAAGCATCTGATTTATTTTTTAAAATATAAATCTAATTTTTTTACTAAAATCATCAATAAAGATAATAAAATATCTACTCCCATAATTGGAAGGAATTTTAACAAGAACACAAATAAGAGTGAATCAAATCAAGTGTTTGATTGACTGCCAAGCATGTTTATCAGGAAAAGAGTCTTTTTTTTTTTTTTTCCTCAAAACACAAGTCTCATAAACTTGACTAGGAATATCCTTCAAAAAAAAAAAACTTGACTAGGAATATTAATAGTAGGCAAACAAAAAACTAATTTTTTTCGGACAAGAAAATTTAAGCTATGAAAATTTACATGCCCATGCCATAATCAATTTTTCCTAGAAATTTCAGAACTTAAATAAGCTAAATTCTGACAATTAATTTGTAAAGGGAACAAACAATTGGGTGCCATATTTACCTTTGCTATTAGTCCTTTGCGGTTGTCATTGATTGTACAAACACCATTAAAAATTCTCATATCTTTTTTCTGACAACCACCCTGTACTTAATAAATTGTGACTAAGAATGAGAACATAATAAACATCTAAAATAGCATTCAAAGACACATCTTTTAACTTAATAGAAATCTTACATTTTCTCTTTATGGGGATGGTTGAAGCATTCCCAAATTTAATGTCTAATTGAACAGATACATCTAATACAATGAACATCTCTCTGTAATCACACATGTGATTACTACAACTTGAATCCAAATATCACTTATTCTTTTGAATATCATCTGCTGCATTATAGGTAAAAAACAAAGTTTCTGAATTGTCATTATTGTTCTCTATAATTTTAGTATGATAATTCTTATTATTAGAACTCCTTAATTTGTAGCAGTCTTTTTTATAGTGCCCTAATTTTTTACAATAGTAACACTTTATCATTTATCACGTTGTTCATTACAATTATTACTTTTGTATTTTTTCCACCAGATCTGTTTTGCCATGTAAATTGGTTATTTGAATGCTGATACTTCTGATTTGATTGAGATTTGTTATGGGATTCATCTTTCTCCTTCTTGAAACTCGTCTAAGTTTGCAAAGTTTCTTCTTCTAAAATCTCAATTTTTTCATTCAATTTTTATTCATGGTCTTACAGGGAACCTATCAACTATCAAAAAATCAAGATCCTTTGACTTCATGATATTTGTGACGACATACCTGAACCTTATTCATAAGGTCCGAAGAATTTTTTCCATAACTTGGAGATCCTTCACATCCACACGCGTTGGCTCTCATTTGATTGACAATAACCAACGTTCATGAAAAATAATCAAATATACTTTCCGATTTTCTCAAAAAAGCTCATATTGTCTGCGTGGGGTTTACGATTGTACTTTTTGCACTCGGTCTTGTCCAATATAACAATTGATCAAGATATCTCATGTTGTCTTTACCATCAAAACATGAATAATCTTGTCATAAATTAATGAATCAATTGCTCCATAGATATACATTAACGTTTTGTTATCTTTCTTTCGATTATTTGTCAATTCATCATTTTAGACTTTTGTGTGAGTTTCTAAATCTTCGGGATCTTTAAACTCTTTTGTCACAATATTTGAAAAATTCATAACCTTGAAAAAAAATTATATCTGTATTTTTCAATATTTAAAATTTGACTTTTCGTCAAAATTTTCAATCGGGTGTTGAACAAATCCGTTATTGTTTGTCATCTCTAAAATTGGCTCTAGTACTAAATATAAGATCTCAAAATAATACCAAGAAAATAATAAAGCAAATCAAAAAACAAAAGAATGAAAGAAGACGACGTGGATCAAAGCTTCAAGTCCAAAGTATGTGCCATCATTCAATAAAGGAGTCCTGTATCAATTCGGGCTATATTGCTGACTTTAACAACGACTTTTAAGAAGTCTTTTAAAAGCATTTCAAGTACTCTTAAAACTATTAAAATAATCAAACTCTTAATAAACTAAAGACATTTTAAATCAATTGAAACTCTAACAATAAAATAAATAATGAATAAAAAATTAGAAAAGTTTGAGTCAAGTTCCAACAGATACGAATGGAAGGTAATAGTGTAAGTGTGTTATTCGCGGAGATCAGATCTCATATTGTATATAAAAAATGACAATTTTTCAATCACTCAGACTAACTTACTTTTTTTTTAACTATATATTACTTTTTAAGATACAAAATTCAAGATTAGTATTCAAGATCAAAGCATCCAATTTCATAGCACAATATTTTCCAAGTAAAAAAGCAACATCTAATGTTTGCAAGATTGAATGTGATCATGGTTAAGTTTCGTAGTTCCTTAAAAATGTCCAATGCATGCGTCATTGATTCTCTAGTCAAGAGGAGTGTTGGAACTTGGAAGTTTCACAACCAGACACATGCAAGGAATCAAATTTAATATGCTACGTTTTTGCTCATTCAAAATTTTCATATATTCTTTTTCATTGTTCAAACTCAAGCAATTTGATCGGTCTCAATTAACCCTAAAAAAACCAATCGCTCATGAGATCAAAAGACGGCGTTTCAAAATCTTTCATCTTTCTTTACACCAATTTGCAGATTATTGCATGCTTTTCCATTATCATAGATTCTAGAGGTGATTCCTCGAAAATAATACGTAATATGGATGAAGAATTATTGGCGAACCCGCTGATTTAGGCGAAGAAAGCGGTATCACTTTTTGGTTAATTAATAAAAGGTTTCTTTTCATTCTAAACTAATTAATTACTTCACTTTTGCTTTTCCTTTTTCTGTGCAACCAAACACAAGTAATAAGTGGTACAGAGCATCTTTAATGCCACCGGTTTTGACCATTAAAGCACACATATTGAAGATCCAGAGTCCTACTCAAACCAGTAGTTAATGTGTAATATATATATATATAAAATATAAAAAATCAGATAGTGTAGGAGCTACAGTAAAATGAGAGCTTTGTTTAAGGGGTATAATTGCAATATACACAAAAATGTACTAAGTAATGAAAATCAAAGATGGACACAAGAGCTGGAGTTACGTAGATGCAGACGCATGTGAAGAATTCAAAACGTGGTTGTTATTGTAATGAAAGAATCTATTACTTTCTGTGGTTGAAGCAGATTAGGTGGTTAGAATAACAAGGAATAAAAATCTTCAAATGGTTCTGTTTGATTATTCTAGTCTTAATATTCTCTCTCCCAGACCTTCAAGAATCTTTCTATTCACATTCTAAGTCGTAAGACATCTTTTAGTTAACTGATCTTGTGGCTTTCTTGCATCTCTAATGAAGTTGAATTATCATGTGTTCACACGTACCCTCTCTCTCTCTCTCTCTCTCACACACACACACACACACAAACACAAACATACGTGACTAACCAGTTAGAATACATTGGAAGGGAAGAGTTCCTAAGTTTGATTCTCTAAATCTTTTGTTTAAATGATGCCGGCTTTTGTAAGGCGATTTTTATTTATGACTTGCAAGTTTATTTAAATTTGATATTAAAAAATTTTATGTGAAATTTGATTTGGCACAAAGCTTTTTAATGAAAAAATTAAAATTTATGTTCAAATCTTTTGAAGAATTCTTATATTCTAACAAAAGTCTTTATCTTTTATTTTTTTTTCATTTATATTGTATAATTCTTTCCAGAATTTTTATTATCCATTCACTCTCAAATTTCTTTTCTCCCTTATTTTTTTAATATTTTAACTCTTCTCAGAAAATAAAATCCATTCAATTCTTGCTACAAATAAACTTATATAATTAACCTTTAGGGATACTCCAGTGGTCAAGTCTGTCCTATTATAAGGAAGGAATTTTATGTTTGATACTTTCCACACCTAATGGTAGGCCTGTCAATAGATCAGATTCTGATTCGAATATGATTAGTGGAATATGTATTGATATTTTTATCGATAATCTGAATCCGAATATAATATCTTGTTATTACACAAATTTGGATTTGAATATATATAATAGTTATTACTCTGAAGGCATTATGTAAACAAAAAAATCGCAAACAATTTTGTTGTTCTTTCATTTTATGACAAAAAGCAAAACAAACACTAACCAAAAACCAACTGTATCAAATCTTAATTTCTAAAAACTGGGTGGACTCTTTTAATAAAGCCTTAATTCCTATTGTAGCAATAACTAAACAACACAACCAAAAATAGCATTATCGTTGCGTAAATTAAACTTTACAACAAACTAAAATCAATGAGATAAACTACTTTATCCGCAAATTAGGAGATTTTTCATGAACGTTACCGGGTTTCAATTACAGGCAAATTGAAACCCGATAAACTACATTATCTGCAAATTAGAAGGAAATTTTCGCAAACAAATGACATCTAGAAAACTATTAAGAGAAATTTGAGCCTAATGAGAAGAACTATTGAGTGGTGCTAAAACGTACGATTGCCTCGAAACCAACACAATGAACCTAAAATCAGGATTCTTCCTTAAACATGTCATTGACAGTATCCATGTTAAATTTGCAACCTAATAAAGAAGTTAAAATTCAACACATTGCTCATCTGTCACCACCACCATCAGGCCCCTCTTTTTATACAATATCCTTTCAAATATCACCGTGTTGTGATGGGACTATAACTCATCACTGTCAACCATGCCCAATAAAACCCATAACCAAAAGAAAAAAAAAACCCCTGTCACAACAAATAAACAACACACCAAAACTTAACCAAAAAAAATACTCTAAATAAATCAAAATTTTCTATATTAACTTCTTGAATGTATCAAAAGTTTTAGTATAAACACAATCGTATGCCATTCCTATTCGGTGGACAATTTGGACCATGAACTAAAAACCAAGTGTCACTGATAAATGTGGCCTGTCAACTTGTCATCTAAAATCATAATTAGCACATAGCTAAAATGTGAGCTTCATTTGATTGCAAGATTTCCTGTGCATCGCTATTGGCTGAAGGCATTTTAAATTTAGCATTCCATTTCCATGTTCCTTCGGAGTACAAAAAAATCAATTTCCATTTATTTAGGAAGGGGAACAGAAAATGACAAAGATATGCCCTAGTTGAATGATCATATGTTTCCCTAAATCCTAACTGGATGTATTTCACAATTTTTTGCATTTTAATTAGCTTTGTTCACTCTTGTTTTTCAAAGTTCATATGTGCATCAAAGGTGTCACATCCTACATATAGGATAGCTTGGAGAAGTTAATTGTTTTAAATTGATAATCTGCAAAAGAAAAACATCATATGTGTATTAAAAAAGAGCAGAAAATAAACTGCAGCCATACTTGCATGTCCCCAATAACCTAGCTATCAACATTCTATCTGTTGGGTTTCCCTCCTTTGTGGGACTCATCAATTTGCTAATTTTTTGGTGGCTTACCCGTGTATGACTCTTATCCAAGACTTGGTTTGGAGTCTTCAAGTTAAAAGGAATTTGGCAGCCACCAAAGACTATAAGTTTTGTCCTTTTCTTTGGTTCATCTTTTCTCTGTTGGTTTGGCAAGAAGACATATTTTCGGCAGTCTTTGGTTCAACAAAAATTCAGCCTTCTTCTTCTCCTTTTTGGTGCCAGAAAAATCTGCAAATTTGTTCTTCAAGTGGGTAACATTTCTTCACTTGATATTTGAGTTTCTTGCGGTTTGTTCTTGGAGATTTGGTTCACTTATTTTGTGAGGTATTTTCCTCTTGTGATTTACACCTTGGTGTGTTTGTAAGGCTTATGCCTTTTGGCCACTTTGTAATCTGATTTGGTGATAGTGGAAGAAACTGACCTACCGGTCGTCGTGGATGTACCTCAAGTTATTTGAGGGAACCACGTAAATCTTGTGTGCTTATTTATTTTCTGTTATTTTATTTATATTGCTTCCATTGATTTACACTTGTGGGAAAGCCTATTTTCCCAACATCTGGTATCAGAGCAATTGGTTAATTCGGTTCCGATTCGTTATATTTCTGTGTGTGAATTATGGACGGCAACGTTGGACGTATGGTTAGTTTCAATGGCACAAATTGGGTGACTTGGAAAACTAAAATGGAAGATCTTTTATTTTGTAAAGATTTGAATGGACCCATAGAGGGTGATAGTGGCAAACCGGAAGGGATGAAAGATGACGAGTGGAAAAAGCTAGACCGGAAAGCTGTCGGTTTTATTCGGCAATGGATTGATGATAGTGTCTTTCATCATGTCTCTACAGAAAAATCTGCACATGGTCTTTGGACCAAATTGGAGAGTTTGTATGATAGAAAGACGGCAGTGAATAAAGCCTTTTTATTTCGAAAGCTTGTGAACTCTAAATATAAGGAGGGTACTTCTATTGCAGAGCATTTGAATGAGATTAAGAGCATTGTGAATCAGTTGGCCGCCATGAAAATTACTTTTGATGATGAGTTGCAAGCTTTGTTACTTCTTAGTTCACTTCCCGAAAGCTGGGAAACTTTGGTGGTCACAGTTAGTAACTCCGCACCTGATGGAGTGGTAACAATGAGTCAAGTTACCAGCAGTTTGTTGAATGAAGAAACAAGAAGAAAATCATCAGGTTCTTCTTACTCCGAGGCACTTGTAATGGAAAACCGGGGGAGAGGCAGGAGTAAGAGTAGGGTTCCGCACAACCGTGATAAATCTAGAGGTCGTTCAAGCTCGATGTCAAAAAAGGATGTTGAATGCTATTATTGTCACAAGAAAGGGCACATGAAGCGGGAATGTAGAAAACTCAAGTTCAAGGAGCAGAACAAAGAGAAAAATTCAGAGAAAAAGCAAATTGATACAGCTGTAGTTACCGATGATGAACTCATGATTATCCGTGATGATGCTAGCGTTAATTTGATTGGCCAAGAGACGGATTGGGTAATTGATTCTGGAGCTTCATTTCATGTTACTTCGCGGGCTGATTTCTTTACTTCTTACTCACAAGGTGATTTTGGGAATGTCCGTATGGGAAATGAAGATGTGTCAAAAATTGTCGGCATGGGTGACATTTGCTTGGAAACAAATATTGGATGCAAATTGCTGCTTAGAGATGTGAGGCATGTACCAGATATTCGACTCAATTTAATCTCTGCTGGAAAGTTAGATGATGAAGGCTACATCAACAATTTCAGTAATGGAAAATGGAAGCTCTCCAAAGGTTCTCTAGTGGTAGCAAAAGGAAAGAAGACTTGTTCTCTTTACACTATGCAAGCAAAAATCTGCAAGGGTGTTGTGAATACCTTAGAGAATGACTCATCCACTGATTTATGGCATAGAAGGCTTGGACATATGAGTGAAAAAGGATTGCAAGTTTTGTCCAAGAAAGAGCTTCTAGTGGGGATAAAAGGTACGCCTTTGAAAACTTGTGTTCATTGTTTCCATGGTAAACAAAACAGAATATCATTCCGTAGAAACATTGCATCTAGAAAATCTCATGTTTTAGATTTGGTACATTCTGATGTATGTGGTCCTTTGAAAGTTAGGACACTTGGTGGTGCTCTATACTTTGTCACTTTTATTGATGATCACTCTAGAAAAGTTTGGGCTTATACACTGAAAACTAAAGATCAAGTTCTAGATGTGTTTAAGATTTTTCAGGCCAAGGTTGAAAGAGAAACAGGTAGACAGTTGAAATGTGTTCGCTCGGATAATGGTGGTGAATATATTGGACCATTTGATCAGTATTGCACAAATCATGGTATCAGGCATGAAAAGACAGTTAAAAAGACACCTCAACAGAACGGGGTTGCAGAGAGAATGAATCGCACCATTCTTGAGAGAGTCAGATGTTTGCTCTCACATTCTAAATTGCCAAGATCCTTTTGGGGTGAGGCAATGAGGACCGCAGTTGATCTTATCAATTTGTCTCCTTCAGTTCCGTTGAATGGTGATGTGCCAGAGAAAGTTTGGACAGGGAAGGAAGTCTCCTATGATCACTTGAGGGTATTCGGCTGCAGAGCTTTTGTTCATATTCCAAAAGATGAAAGGTCCAAGCTTGATCCAAAAGCAAAGCAATGCATATTTCTTGGCTATGGGCATGAAGAATTTGGATACAGGTTGTATGATACAGTTGACAAGAAAGTTGTCAGAAGCCGAGATGTTGTTTTCTTGGAAGATCAGACTATTGAAGACATCGACAAGCTTGAGTCAGCTGAGTCTAGTACTGATGATCTTGTTGATTTAGATCCTCTCAATCCCTCTGCTGTTCATGATATTGATGAGGAAGTGCAAACACCTCATGATGATGCAGCAGAAGATGATGTTGAGCCAGAGATTGAGGGGGAGCAACCACCCCAAGAGCCACTACCACAGACACCGTTAAGGAGATCTACTAGAGAAAAACAGTCATCCAGAAAATATTCTTCAAATGAGTATGTGATGATATCAGATCAGGGGGAGCCAGGGACTTATCAAGAAGTCTTGAAGCATGAGAACAAAACTGAATGGTTCAAGGCAATGAAAGAGGAAATGAAGTCTTTGCATGAGAATCACACCTATGATTTGGTGAAGCCGCCTAAAGGGAAGAAAATTTTGAAAAATAAATGGGTCTTCAGACGAAAGAATGATGGGAACAGTTCTCAACCGAGATTCAAGGCACGACTTGTCGTGAAAGGTTTTGATCAGAGAAAGGGAGTTGATTTTGATGAGATCTTCTCACCAGTTGTGAAGATGTCCTCCATTCGAACTGTGCTTGGTATAGCTGCGAGTATGAATTTAGAAGTTGAGCAGCTTGATGTGAAGACCGCATTTTTGCATGGTGACTTAGAAGAGGAAATTTATATGGAGCAACCTGAGGGCTTCAAAGATAAGGGTAATGATCAGTTAGTTTGCAAATTGAAGAAGAGCTTGTATGGATTGAAGCAAGCACCGAGGCAGTGGTACAGAAAATTCGATGCTTTCATGAGTGAGAATGGGTATTCAAGAACCACTTCAGACCATTGTGTGTTTGTGAAGAAATATAAAGATGGTAATTTTATTATTCTCTTGCTTTACGTTGATGATATGCTTATTGTGGGCCAAGACACGAGTAAGATTAGCAAGTTGAAGTCAGAGTTGAGTAAGTCCTTTGCCATGAAGGATTTGGGTCCAGCAAAGCAAATTCTTGGGATGAGAATTGTTCGTGACAGATCACATGGGCTGATTTGGTTATCTCAAGAGAATTATATTAAAAAGGTTCTTGAGAGGTTCAATATGGACAAAGCAAAGCCTGTTAATTGTCCACTTGCAGGCCACTTCAAACTAAGCTCAAGTCAGTGTCCTACAAGTGATGAAAAGAGAAATGAGATGCAGAAAATTCCCTATGCTTCAGCAGTTGGTTCTTTGATGTACGCCATGGTTTGTACTCGACCGGATATTGCTCACGCAGTTGGGGTTGTCAGTCGATTTTTGTCTAATCCAGGGAAAGAACACTGGGCAGCAGTGAAATGGATTATGAGGTATCTTCAGGGCACTTCAAAGATGAGTTTGTGTTTTGGTAAAGGCGAGCCTATTCTTGATGGGTTCACAGATTCTGATATGGCTGGTGATGTTGATAGTCGAAAATCTACTTCTGGTTATTTGATTACTTTTGCAGGGGGAGCAGTGGCATGGCAATCAAGATTACAGAAATGTGTTGCTCTCTCCACCACAGAAGCTGAGTTCATCGCCATCACTGAAGCTTGCAAAGAATTATTGTGGTTGAAGGAATTCTTACAAGAGTTGGGTTTGAAACAAGAAAGGTATGTCCTTCATTGTGATAGTCAGAGTGCAATCCACTTGAGCAAGAATTCTTCATTTCATTCGAGATCGAAACATATTGATGTTAGATATCATTGGATTCGTGATGTCTTGAATGATAAGTTGTTACAACTTGAAAAAATTCACACTGATGATAACACTTCGGATATGTTAACTAAGGCATTGACTAAGGACAAGCATGAGAAGTGTCGACTTTTGGCGGGAATGGTCGAATCCTCCACATAAGTCGGGAGGGGGAGAATTGTTGGGTTTCCCTCCTTTGTGGGACTCATCAATTTGCTAATTTTTTGGTGGCTTACCCGTGTATGACTCTTATCCAAGACTTGGTTTGGAGTCTTCAAGTTAAAAGGAATTTGGCAGCCACCAAAGACTATAAGTTTTGTCCTTTTCTTTGGTTCATCTTTTCTCTGTTGGTTTGGCAAGAAGACATATTTTCGGCAGTCTTTGGTTCAACAAAAATTCAGCCTTCTTCTTCTCCTTTTTGGTGCCAGAAAAATCTGCAAATTTGTTCTTCAAGTGGGTAACATTTCTTCACTTGATATTTGGGTTTCTTGCGGTTTGTTCTTGGAGATTTGGTTCACTTATTTTGTGAGGTATTTTCCTCTTGTGATTTACACCTTGGTGTGTTTGTAAGGCTTATGCCTTTTGGCCACTTTGTAATCTGATTTGGTGATAGTGGAAGAAACTGACCTACCGGTCGTCGTGGATGTACCTCAAGTTATTTGAGGGAACCACGTAAATCTTGTGTGCTTATTTATTTTCTGTTATTTTATTTATATTGCTTCCATTGATTTACACTTGTGGGAAAGCCTATTTTCCCAACACTATCTACGTGATGTTAAAATGAGACCAACAAAGCTCCTTCTAAGAGATCACCAAACTCAAGCACATATCCAATTGGAGGAACGAGAAAGAGGCAAGAGAAGATTAAGCCGCATACTATCACTTTCAACTTTCCAATTATGACATATATATAACTACATTTGATTAAGTAGACTTGAAGTCTTCAACATAAGGATGCTAGAATGCTATCACTATACCAATGAATTTTTCACTGTAAATTGTAAGCCTTCTAGATTATTGAGGGAAGTCAGGGAATACCACATTTAAAATATTCCCGTGGTTATATGTTTTAGGTCTACCTTGATGCATTTAACCATACCTCTGTGCTACAATATGAAAACAACAAAGATCCAACTTGTTAGAAACAAAACATGAATATTAAAAGAAGTCAAATTAGTAAGAAAGCAACAAAAAAATTGAACACTTGACAACTTAATTACATACACATTAAATCTTCCAAAAACAAATAGTTGGAGTGCACTTGTGATTGTGAGTGCATGTGTAACTGTGAATTCGTGCGTGATTGTGAATCTTGCGTTTGTGATTGTGAGTCTGTGAAGTGTATGGGTGTGTGTGAATGTGTGAGTCTGTGTATGTGTGCGATTATGTGAATCTGTGGGTGTGTTGGTGTGTATGTGTGATTGCGTAAATTTGTGTTGGGTTATATGTGTGTGTGAAAAAGAGAGAGAGAGAGCTACATATGAACAACGAGAGTGAGGAGAAAGAGGTCCTGGTGTTTTTTTTGGCTAGTCCCAGAGAGTTGTTGTTTCGTAGAGACGGGAGTGAGAGAGAGAGATGCCGGGCTGCTTCGTAGAGACGTGAATAAGTGAGTGGGTAAGAGAGAGAGATGTCGGGGAGAGATAGAGATTGGGGATTGGGTAAATTTAAAAACAGTCTCCATTCTGTTTGGAATACACAACGGAGACATATGAGAGATAAAATCATTGAGTCTGAAAATAGAGTCCTACCGCCTCCGGAAGTGAATGAGTGAGAGAGAAATACTGGGGAGAGTTAAGGACGTGAGAGAGAAATACTTGATCCGTTGATAGTCCCACTTAATGGTCTGCCAACTTTGTTCTTCAATAAACTACCACTAAAAAAATTTTGGTACAATATCTCAAAAATTTACTATTTTAAAGAGTGTGTTTACAACTTTTGTACATAATTTTACAATAAAAAAAAATTATTATTTTTTGTGGCTGATTTATCACTTTGTAAGTGTTTTTACCACCATTATGTTAGTTTTTACTGCATTTGTGGTAATTATTTTTACCATTTTTCTTAAATACAAAAAAAATTATTATTTTTATGGACGATTTATCATATTTGTGGATGTTTTTAACACTTTTATAATAACTATTTTTATCATTTTTTTTTAGTATCACAACAGTGATAAAAGTTAGCACAAATATGATAAAAGTTAGCACAAATATGATAAATTTTGGTACCCTAATAAAATCCTTATTTATATAAGGAAGGGGGCAATAATAGAGGAACTATTGAATATTCATTGTCTAGTTACTCAATGACCAAAAAAAAGAAAAAACAATTGTCTAGTTACTCGAGGCACTATAAACAAGGGCTAGATACAGAGAAGGCAACTTTGGGCATTAGGATGAAATGAACTCTCTTAAATCCCCTCCACCTCCCCTGCAGAGTCTGACCCTCTTGTTCTCTCACTGTCTTCTCTTTTTTCTGCCTTTCTTTTTTGACTGACAAAACAAATAGAACAAATTATAGTGAGTGTTTTTTGGATTTACTTTGCTGTTCTATTTAAAAGGCATTTTCCATAATAAAATTAAGTGCTGGCACAGTCTAGACCCTACGAGGTAGAGGTAGGCGACGTGGCTGTTGTTCAATCCCCCTTTGTACATGAGGCAGTGGATTGATTGACACGTGTTGTTCAATATAATGTTGACCCAACATGACCAGGAATTCTTCTTGAAGTAGCTAAAAACTTACGGAAGAAAATGTATTTTAAAATAATAAAAACAAAAACAACAACAATTATTTCTGTGAGAATAATGAATGTAGTGAAACTATTTCTCTGTTCACTTGAGGAGATCCCATATCAAATAAATTGATTTTTTTGCAAAGTAATTTCATATCAAAGAATTTATAAGAAACATGTTAAACAATTATATACTCCAAAAGTATACTTTAAAAACACAACCCCTCATGCACAACTAGATTTTGGCCCTATCATATGAAATTTTTTTTAATAATTAAGATGGTAGCAAAATTGAAATACATGGTTTCCTGCTCTTATACTATATTAAATAATTGCCTATTCCAAAAATTTAAATTATTGAAGAGAGTATAATTTAAATATTTATACTTAAATATAACAACACATGTTTATCAGGATAGAGATTTTTCGCACTTAATTTTTTAAAATTATCAATTTTTTGACCTTTAGCAAAACGAAAAAGTGTCACTTCATAATGTAGGAGCTACAAGGCTGTTCTAAGTTTGTGAAGAAATTTAGGAAACATTATTGATATCAAACAATAAGCTCCATTCATTTTTCAAGGAAAAATAGGTAAGAAGAAGAAAAAACATAATTATTCATTGTTAAAGACACTATCTTATCGTGTTTTTTTTTTCTTTTGTCCTTTATTTATTTATTTATTTTTTGTGGATTTTGAGCAAACCTACTCTATTGAGGCATAAACATTATGTGGAGCATAACCAAGCTTGCATTTAGTATTTAAAGAAGTTTAAGAATACCTAAAACCACTTCCATTGATATGGTATGCTATTGCATTGCATGTGTAATGTAATCAAAGCAACTAGTTTTGGGCAACTGGGTAGGTTGGAGCTGCTAGCTTTCTTGCCCATACAAGGGGCTATAAATAATTAAAACCCTTCGTATTTAGGGACCACTTCATTAATCTGAGAAAGGTTATAACCTTTTAGGACCTAAATAAATGGGCACCCAGTAATGTGTTCCGGATCTGAATCTGTTGTAGTTCTCTTTTAAGAAGGTCAATGTTATTGAGATTTAATTTATTAATATAATCCTTATACACTATCAACAGTGTCAGTATTTCAAAAATAAAATAAAATTAAAGACTGAGTAAAATAGACTCATTTTTTTTTTACCAGGGTCGTTAGTGTATTAAATGAATCGATGATTGTTAAAATTTGTAAGATTTATTTTTTATTTGACGGTAAATACTAAATAGTATGTAACACTGTTAGATGGTTCACTGTTAATTAAATATTTTTTCCATGCCCATCCCACGTGCTGCAAGCCCACAGGCCAACTAGGTTCTTCCACGTGGAAAACTGCCAGCTGGCTGACCCTGTTAAGTTGACGGCGAAGACGGCGGCAGGAGAGATGCCAATGGAGGACGACGTGTGGGCAATGTGGAAGTGGAACCCTCTCAGGATATCGAGGGGTGTGGGGTCCAGAAATTGGGTCTCGCCAGGACTGAGCAAATTCTCAATGTACGGATTACACCATTTTACAATAATATCGTTATACTACATTATCAGTATCGCGTAATATAATAATTTAATAAAAGAATTAAAAAATAAATAACATGAACTTTATTACGCCATAGGGAAGGAGGTATTTACATATTGCATGGATGTATACTTTATAAAATTCACTAATTTATTTATTAATGTACAATTACACCAAATTTTATTATTGATGAGGTGCATCCGTTGTATTGAATATTTTCTCGGAGTTAAGGGTAGGGTCATCCTCTCGTCGGTTAGTGTCTGGTTGCAACTATAAAACCACCAAACCACTTCAACCTTTCTCACCTCCTCATTCCATAAATCTCTCTGAGACCTATTTGAGTTCCAGTGTTTGTTTTTGAGTCCAATACCCTCAAATAGAAGCCTTTTTGTTCTGTTTTTCGAAGTTTCAGAACAGAGTGCTCTGTTACTCCTCTGTTTCTTGTTCACCCATATAACTTCTTTTAGCCACAAAAGCCATCCAATATTTTTACAGATTATTAGGTATGGAATAATGTGAGCTTAGTTTTCTAAAATGGGTTTGTTTTAATTTTTTTTTGTTTAGTCGTTTATATATGATGAATTGAAAAATATATTGAAGTGATATATGTGATCTTAGAATGTGCTTCTTTGGGTTGGGTGGCTTTTTAGTGAACTTTCATTGAAGAGAGAAGAAAAATGACGAAGCAGAAATCCGGAATCAACATGGCGATAACGGTGGCTGTGTCAAACTCGTCGCTTTTCACGACGGCGGCACAGAAGCCGCAGATGGTGCCAGGTGGGTTCATGAATATTACCATTTCAAGGAGAAAGCTCCTGCAGCTCCAAGACCTTGAAATCAATGGAGCCGCTAGAATCAACGCTTGGGTTGACTCAATGAAAGCGTCCTCTCCCACCCATGTCAAATCCACACCATCTCTCTCTGTCTCTGAAGACAATAGCTCTTGGATGGTGAGTTGCTTTGTGTGTGTGCAGATGTACATGTATGTATGTACATGAACTGTGACATATATGTATATATGCATAAATAATTAAATACATTCATCCCCACGTGTACGTCACTGTTTGTGTAGGAGACATCAATCACCGTTTGTATGTGTGTGTGTGTGAGATACTAGTTCTTTGGGTTTGTTTTCTGGCATTTACTGTATTGTATAATGACATAGCAGCTGATAGGTATCTGGAATAATTTGATGAAACAGGATGACCACCCATCAGCCCTGGACATGTTCGAGCAGATAACAAATGCTTCCAAAGGGAAGCAAATTGTGATGTTTCTCGACTATGACGGCACACTTTCACCAATCGTTGAGGACCCCGATCGAGCTTTCATGGATAGAAAGGTTTTTCATCTTATTTCATAGATACATGTTTTTTTAAGTAATGCTAAGATTTAATTTTTTATACAAATTTTTGTTACTAAAAATTATTTCTTCTCTCTCAGATGAGAAAAACAGTGAGAAAACTTGCTGGGTATTTTCCCACTGCTATAGTGAGTGGAAGGTGCAGAGACAAGGTACATTTTTTTTTAATCTTTTCTTCTGATTCTTCTGAGCTATTTAATTCCCTATATGTGTTGCCAAAAGTGTGGGTTGTAGCTTGGATTTATCGTTGTTTTGTGGTTGTTTGATTGGTAGGTGTACAGCTTTGTACGATTAGCAGAGTTGTACTATGCTGGAAGCCATGGCATGGACATAAAAGGACCATCAAAAGGTTCCAAATATAAGAAAGTGAGTCAATTTTATTTTCACTGTTACAACATTTTAGTCTATTCTCAAGTATTAAGTTAATTTGTACTCCACATGATTATTAATAATGATTTGCTTAAAATCTTTTTTCTCAGGGTACACAAGGTGTTCTCTTTCAACCAGCCAGTGAATTCCTTCCCATGATCGATGAGGTTATTCTTCACTCTTCATCTTAAAATCGATTAAATGAAAAATATGTGTCTATATATATTTATTGATTTATTTGCAAATCTAAAGTAGTATTCTCAAATTATCAACTTTCAGGTTTACAAAGCACTGTTGGAGACAACCAAATCTACTCCAGGTGCTAAGGTGGAGAATAACAAATTTTGTGTCTCTGTGCATTTCCGTTGTGTTGATGAAAAGGTGTAATCTTGTTTCATATACCCCTCTCTCTCTCTCTCTCTCTCTCTCTCTCTCTCTCTTTCTCTCTCTCTCACACACACACACGCGCGCGCGAACGGAAAAGGTCTAGACTGATAGACTGATTAATAGTTATAGCAGTATTAGTCCTCATTGTTATTAATATTTTACTCCAAGCATGATAAATGGGTCATTGCTTACTTTTACTGGGACAAAGCATGGTTAAAAAGTAATTGAGTCCTTAATATAATATAACCATAATCAACTTGTTTAAGAGAAGATCTGATATGTCTTTATTATACTTTGTGAAATGACAGAAATGGACTGAACTGGCACAACAAGTAAGGTCTGTGGTGAAGGAGTACCCAAAGCTTCGGATGACACAAGGAAGGAAGGTATGAACTAATATTTAATTGCTCACACTGATTTTGTATTTTTTTTCTTTTGGTGCTGGAAGTTGTAGTAATTGGGTATGTGAGAGAAAACTCATTTTCAGTTTTTTTTTTTTAAATTAATACAGGTGTTGGAGATCCGTCCTACTATTAAATGGGACAAAGGGAAGGCCCTTGAATTCTTGTTAGAGTCACTTGGTGAGTTTAATTTTTTTTTTTTTATGAATAATATTATTTGGATTTAATATATTAATTTAATAAATTATTATTATTAGATTGACAGTCAATATCAATTTCAGTATTACTTGTGAAGTCTTTGACTGTGACTTTTTTGAAAGAGTAAAACTAGAAAAAGATGGAAAAGGCACCCCCCACCCCCCCCAACTTGATTAAATGACTATCTCAGAATTATTCAATGACTGAGTTTTGTACTTAATCTCCTCCTCTAGGGTATGCCAATTGTACCGATGTGTTTCCTGTTTATATTGGAGATGATCGAACGGACGAAGATGCATTCAAGGTATCCTATGTTCTTGACACCGTTGTAACACTCCCTTTGTTTTTACACTAGGAAGGGTGGTACTTTCTGTAAATATTTGAAGTTCATGACTTAGTGCTGTATTTGTTTAATGCAATCAGGTGCTTAGAGAAAGAGGACAAGGTTTTGGCATCCTAGTTTCCAAAATTCCAAAGGATACTCATGCATATTATTCTTTACAGGAACCATCTCAGGCAAGAACCTTACAACATACTTGCATATGGAATCCATAACTTTTTACCATTTATCTAAACGAAACGTGTTTTGAGTTTTATTGTAATATACATATGTATATTTTTTCCAGCAGTCGAAGTAAATTTACTGATATGACATTGTTTTTAATTGTTACTATAGGTCATGGATTTTTTACAGCGGTTGGTTCAGTGGAAGAGATCTTTGAAATGGTAATTGAAGATGCAAAGAAGACTTGAAAAGATAAATGTACCACTGGCAAACTAATTTGAGTGTAGGGGGTGGGATGCATATATATAAATATTTTGTTGCTTTGAGATAATGAATGAAAGAACAAGAGGGAAGGGGGGGTGAAAGGAGCAGAACCATAAAAAAAGAGGCTCTACTTGTTTTTGGCTTTAAGGCCTTGTACATCTTCTAACTATCCGTACAAGGGAAAAAAAATGTAATTTTGCAAGTTTGTATGAATGCATATAAGTTTCTCTCTCTCTCTCTCTCTCTCTCAAAAATTGCGTCCTCACATGCCCTTTGGAGTGAATCAAACTATAAAAGCCTATACAATCGAATGGAAAAGTTAGTTTAACTCAATGTTGTTGGAACGGATACTAGCATATTAGGGTCACTTTAATTTTATTTGACTTTAAGGATTTGAGTCTGTCTCCCTCTTTCTCTATGTGGTAAAAAAAAAAAAAAAAAGTTAAAATTAAATTCTCTCTCCGATAAAAAAATCAGCAAAAGTTGAAACATATTTTTCGACAATACTAACACATCATTTTTATGTTTCTTTCGCATAAAAAATTAAAAATAAATTATTTTTTTAAAAAATTAGTACTAAAAAAAAAAAAAAATCTCATTTAGTGTTTTCGTTTTATGACTCAAAATTGTCTTGAGCCGCCCCTGCCTTGATCTATAACTTGCTCTTATAAAGTTATAATTAATCATTAATTACTTGTAAAGTTTGACACATTTCGACCCAGTAACCTTATGACCATATGGCAAACACAAAAATCAGTTCAGCGGAGTAAATTTGATGCTATAGAGTTTGCTTTGGACATGTATTGTGCATTGAAGTCCTCCACACCATGTACTTTGTATTAGCTAGCTGGGACCAAGTGTAATCTCTCTGCGCACACTGTTATTTTCTCCATACTTCCCTATGACTTTTGTTATTGTATTTGATATGTTAAACAGATACAATTCAGCTAGGCAAGGCGGTAGTTCCAATTATTCGGGGTTGCATGTATAATTTGAACTCACATAAAGCCATAGACAAAGTAGGGTACTCTAACTCTGCTTCTGTACTCGCACCTCTATCTTTGAGATTGAGAGCATAAACTACAGTAGGTCTGAGTTTATTCTCTGCAGGCACAGTAAATGAACAAGCTTTTGAAGATAATTGCTCTATCGTTTCTGGCCCAATCTTTTCTTACAAAGATTGCTTGGTAGCTAGAATCAGATCGATGAGAGAGAGAGGATCCAGGCCACATTCTCCCGGAAACTTGGATTACTCCTAGCTTAAGACTGACAAAGCAAAACCCATCTGATAAAATGGAAGATTTTAGGATGCGTACATCTGGCTCTCCCTAATCTCTCAGTAACAAAAGCCTCGTGTGCTCGATTGATGGCAATGTAAAAGTGTTCCATATTCACGTGTTTTGATCTCACATAAGAAAAGCCACATCAGTACAGTGACAACTGACAACAGTGCTCCATTAAAACTGCCATGACAAAACTCAAACTGGCTTGTACAATGGCATTAACGTGTAATAATACTACTTGCTCTGTCCATCAATAACCGGTGGAGCCATCAACCGTGACAATGAAATCTTCCATGTTTTTGGAACAGCCATTTCATTCTTTAACCGACAACGGAGGGCAAGGGCTGGCCTGATGTTCTTCATAATCATCCTAGGACAACAGCAAAGCCATTGTTGAACATAAGATCATTACAACAATATATGATTGGTCAAATGAGATTCAGGTAGTGGATGGACCCATATTTGCGATCAATGAACCCAGTTTTTTTTTTTTTTTTAACTGTGACCCATGCTGAGTCAAAAAGGATAAGTTATGACCTAGATATTCAATGTTCTGACAAGATGGTTCTTCATGTATTCTATCATCTCATTAAAATCATTTTCCTGTTCAAGCTCCAGCATCACATGGTACCCATGAGCAGAGCTACACTTAGTGATCCAATACAACAACACAACTGTAATTATGGTTTCCTTGCAGTGAAGAATTTACTATCCAAGTAGCCAAGATGATTGTGTTTGTTTGTTAATAAACAAATTCATGAAGTAAGAGCAAGTACGAATCTCTTTTGTATTCAAGTTTGTTCCTAGTTGCTCAGACTTCTAATGTAGTAATGCACAAGATTAAAGGACGAAAGAAATGGGACCACCCAACATACAAGGATGAAATTTAGGTCTTCGAAATGTTAAAGACAATGTATTTTCCCAAAGTAGAAAACTTTCATTTGCAAGGCTCCGACGACAATTGAACTCTTACCGAGGTAAAAGAGTACTAACCACCTGAGCTAACTTGAAGTGGTTCAGTTAACATTATTGTAGAATGTAGTTAATCAGTAAACTTGTGTGTTTCTAGATCAATAATTGGTGCAGCATAGCTAGGTTTACTTCAGAGACACACACAACCACTATGTAACCGATGGTACAAACATGAGGTAACTAAAATAATAGGGAAATTATGCAAAACATTAGGCATACCTATGCCAAGTCTGCGTTCACTTGCATTTGTGAAAAACAATCCCACTTCTCAAAACTCCTTCCATAAATGCTGGTAATTATATAGGACCCACTGATAATATGTTAGAAAAGACTTAAATAATTAATGGAAAGAGAATTATTAATGTTTAACAATATGGTTGTATATGTACTTCATCTTTATAGTAATGGCTGCTTCCCCTCTCCCATACAATGGATCTTCAAACACCCTTTTTTCAGACAGAAAAAGAGAAAGATTTGCTTGATTTTAATTACATTTAAAAACTCTTTCTTAACAAAAGCATGAGTTGGCACCACATATGACTCGAATAAGACTAGTATAAAATATCCAACCAAATTATATGAATTGACCACATAATTTATACACCCAAAAAAGATGTGCCCATGTTCTTGAGACAAGGAACATGTATTAAACTCAATTGAAGGACGGCTCTAATGAATGATCCTCAAAAAATCCACATGGAACTTATCTGTATTAGCATATGTAATTAGTGCCTGTATCAATAGAAGCATAGCCATTGCTCACAAGCATGAGGAAAGACCTATCTTATTGGGTGCATAGATTTGAAGGAACCCCACCGCAGGTATCTGTGGAATCACCTACGATTTCTGCTATTTTGTTTTGGTTTTTAAATTCGTAAAAGAGAAGGTGGGTATTAACACAACAAGTTGCTCTATTATGATCTGAGAGTCAAAGGTTAAACAATCTATCCACATGCAGGGACGGAGTCATTAGTGGGTTATAGTGGGCTGAAGGCTAGAGTTAAAAGAAAATAAAAAAAATTACCACTTTCATATAAGGTTACCAGAACCAGCCCACTAAATCACTAATCATTAGCTCAAATTTTCAAAGTCCTTAAAGCTTAAACCCCAATAATCATGAAAAAGAATGAGCTTTTCAAGATTTTTTATTTTTATTTTTGATCGGAACAGAAAGGGAATTACATAGGCGGAGGGACAGCTGGGCCACGGTGGGCAAGTGCCCTCCCTTAATTTTTTTTTTTATTAGTAGAGTATATGTATTATATATTTATATAATATATTATGTGTACCCCTCTCATTTATATTATGCCCACATTATTTATCCAAAAAAGTTAAAAAATTTAACCCATTTAAAACAAAAACATTCGAGTTCAATATTATCTACCAAAACTTATTAAAATCTACCAAACCTATTACAAAAACTTTTGACCCAACATTAAAAAAATAAAATTTTTAGCTCAAAATTAAAAACACAATTTTTGGGCCACAATTAAAAAACAAAATTTTTGAGCCACATAATATATTAAAAAATATTTGTATTTTGTTAATCGTATGAATACTTAACTTAGTTCGGGATAAACAAAAATTTTGGCCCCACCCTTGTCGACATGCAAAGGTAAAACTTCAAACATTTGAGTCTTTCCCATTCTGCACAATGATGAGAGTATTGTGCAATGAACCATTCTTCTAAATTGGTAAAAAGAGATTGAGAAAAAACCACCTTTTATTCATGGTTGGGTTGTGAAAGGGAAACCCACCACTAGGAGTAGGGAATCTATGGTTGAATGAGGAGTTGGAATCCACTTATGGGAGTGTTTGATGTGAAAAAAAACAGATGGATTTTGGAAAGGAGACAGTAACATGGCTCCAAGCTTTGACAACCTCGGTTCTTTCGGACGTGGAAAGTTGGAGTCCACTAGAACAACCCCATCATTGGTGCCTTAACTGAAATAAACTAAGCCTTTGTAAGATTCAATTATTGGTGGGAAAAAGAAAAAGACCTCTTCCTCAACTGCAACCAACCTAGCACTATTGCTAGAAAAAGATATTACCTGATTTAAGATCTCATTAATGGCCTAGTAGATTGTAGATTTCTACATATATTATAGTCTTCGATGCAATTTAGATCCTGTTTCAGTTAAATCGTCTTGCTTCCATTATTTCATACCCCTAAACACACACACACACACACACACACATTCTCTCTCTCTCCTCTGGCATATTATGGTAAAAATATCAATAATATTATTTAAATTAATGTATTGATATAAATTATTGATCTAATGTATCACAATTATTGAGTTAGTAATGGATCTAAAAACATATTAAAATTCATCATTAATCCAATGATAAAGTAATTAAATTTAAATAACATTGTTAAAAACAAATATAACTGAGTTTAGATTTCATTTATGCCCTAGTACATCGTACATTTCTTCATAAATTATAAGACTTCGACGCAAGTTAGATACTGTATCAGTTAAACCTCTTGCTCCCAATAACCCATACCCCTAGACTGACTCTCTCTCTCTCTGTCACACACACAATATTTGAAAAATGATAAGAGGACATCATGTGAACACCTACAAATACCACACGCAATATAAATTTTGATTCAACCATGCATGGGTAGATGGTGAATAATATGGTGGCAATGGAGGAACCTTTTGGAAGTGGCATGTCAGAGCTCAGGCTGAGCAGGGATGGTCCTTTGAGCATACGTGTCTTCTACAGGAGATACACGCAGAGAGATCTAAACACGTGTCTCTCTCAGGAATCGGTCCCCGCATAGAGGGTAGAGCCATGGAGGGTGGTGGTTTGTCTTTGGAATTGGGTATATTGCCATAAATATATGTAAAACATACATGTGCATACCTGCATATGTATGTGTATATATACATCTGTGTGTATATATTTATGCATATTTATAGTGCAATGGGTCATGGGTCTGGTCATAATTGGTCGGATGTGCCTAAATATGGTCACATGGTGAAGCATGTGACCCAGATGCTATTTTTATGGGGAGCAAATAAATAGAGGCTGTGTGGATTTAAGTCATTGGTCGGAGCCACTCAGAACCATCAGACATGTTTGAAAGAGATATGATGAGAAAACAAATGAATAATTGGTGTGTGAGAGAGATTGTTTGCGAGAGCTTTGGTATTTCTCGATTGGAAATGTTGGGACATTTGACAGTGATTCGACGATTTGAATAGGAAGAGTAGAGAACAGAACTAGGAGAAGCTACATTAGTTAACTACATTATCAGTCAGGATGAGATTACGGTAACGAAGTAAGTATCAAACGAATTTTAAATTATAATTAAATAAGGTCGAGTTAAAAAAAAAAAAAAATTTAAGATCGATGTTAAAGTTAGGAAAAAAACCTAAAATTAAATATGTATCCCAAATCATTCAATTATATTGTAATCTTACTTTTGTTTTGNTGTTTCAGTTAAATCGTCTTGCTTCCATTATTTCATACCCCTAAACACACACACACACACACACACACATTCTCTCTCTCTCCTCTGGCATATTATGGTAAAAATATCAATAATATTATTTAAATTAATGTATTGATATAAATTATTGATCTAATGTATCACAATTATTGAGTTAGTAATGGATCTAAAAACATATTAAAATTCATCATTAATCCAATGATAAAGTAATTAAATTTAAATAACATTGTTAAAAACAAATATAACTGAGTTTAGATTTCATTTATGCCCTAGTACATCGTACATTTCTTCATAAATTATAAGACTTCGACGCAAGTTAGATACTGTATCAGTTAAACCTCTTGCTCCCAATAACCCATACCCCTAGACTGACTCTCTCTCTCTCTGTCACACACACAATATTTGAAAAATGATAAGAGGACATCATGTGAACACCTACAAATACCACACGCAATATAAATTTTGATTCAACCATGCATGGGTAGATGGTGAATAATATGGTGGCAATGGAGGAACCTTTTGGAAGTGGCATGTCAGAGCTCAGGCTGAGCAGGGATGGTCCTTTGAGCATACGTGTCTTCTACAGGAGATACACGCAGAGAGATCTAAACACGTGTCTCTCTCAGGAATCGGTCCCCGCATAGAGGGTAGAGCCATGGAGGGTGGTGGTTTGTCTTTGGAATTGGGTATATTGCCATAAATATATGTAAAACATACATGTGCATACCTGCATATGTATGTGTATATATACATCTGTGTGTATATATTTATGCATATTTATAGTGCAATGGGTCATGGGTCTGGTCATAATTGGTCGGATGTGCCTAAATATGGTCACATGGTGAAGCATGTGACCCAGATGCTATTTTTATGGGGAGCAAATAAATAGAGGCTGTGTGGATTTAAGTCATTGGTCGGAGCCACTCAGAACCATCAGACATGTTTGAAAGAGATATGATGAGAAAACAAATGAATAATTGGTGTGTGAGAGAGATTGTTTGCGAGAGCTTTGGTATTTCTCGATTGGAAATGTTGGGACATTTGACAGTGATTCGACGATTTGAATAGGAAGAGTAGAGAACAGAACTAGGAGAAGCTACATTAGTTAACTACATTATCAGTCAGGATGAGATTACGGTAACGAAGTAAGTATCAAACGAATTTTAAATTATAATTAAATAAGGTCGAGTTAAAAAAAAAAAAAAATTTAAGATCGATGTTAAAGTTAGGAAAAAAACCTAAAATTAAATATGTATCCCAAATCATTCAATTATATTGTAATCTTACTTTTGTTTTGTAGTTATTATAGGGTATGTAACACTAAAAAATAATTTTTGAACGTTGAAGCTTTATCCTATCCATTATAGGCGAAAGATACATTTGAAATGGGGAGATTTGAAGTAAAAAGACAATCTGGTTTATCTCTTTATCAGCTTCCAAACAAAGATAAGCAACTATATATGATATTTATTATTTTCATAAAACTCCCAAAGAAAGGAAGATAGTCATTTCTTTTCTTTCGTCTTCTCACTGCCTCACGTATCTCTTTCTTTCCTTTTCTTTTTAAAGTTTAAAAATTATAGATGGTCATAAGATGTATATAAAGACATATTTAATTTCAAACATCAGAGAAAATAATGTCAAATGACAGTAAATTAATTAAATAAGCATCATTTGGGACTAGCCCTGTCCAAGTATATCAGATGAAGACCGCTTTGAAGGTACATTATTTCTAAGATATGTAAAAAAGTATTTCTTTATAGAAAAAGAAGGGGCCTGTATTAAAAAATTGCACCTTTAAAGTTTCTCTCCTTTGATCCAACACTCCTTTTAAAGTACCTACTCCTTTAAGCAACTAGCTTTAGTATAATGATCAAACATCTCATATAATCATTGTTCTACTTCTGTGCTCATTTTTTTAAAGATCTTCGATGGAAAACTCAACATTTGGAGCAATATAGATATGCACCAAGTTAGGTCTAAAGTACTTAATATATCATGGTATTGGAGAGGGACCCATTGTTCATTAAGTGCAATACATAACATTGATAATCAAGCAGTGTTACCTAATTGGAGCAACTCAACCCGGAAGAGGGGAGAAGGGGTGTTTTGAAGTTGATCAAATCATACTTGTTTAAGAAGTTCAGTAGGTTTGAACACTTTTTTTTGTTGAAACAATGACAGATTTGTTTTGTGAGTCTTCCATGTGCCTTTTCTCTCTCTCTCTCTCTCTCTCACAATTGGCTTGAATCCACCCTGCATTTACTCTCGGGTCACAAATTGAGCTCGTCTAAGATCAACAGTCGAGCATGTGAAGAGGTGTAATTAATAGACAATAAGTAAAATAATCAATGACAAAACAGTAAATATAAACAAACCACAGATATTTAGTGGTTTGATCTGGGTGACCTATTTCATTCTCGAAAAACGGCAGCGGTGACCGAAGGTTTTTATTGATGTATGAGCTCCTCAATCTGCCTTTTAAGATCAAAGCAATCGTCAGTATGATGGCCATGGTCGCGGTGGAAACGGCAATACTTGTTTGGGCTCCTCCAGTTTGCGACGATCTTCATCTTCTCTGGCTAGTGCACTATAGGATCATCCTGTATTTGGAACAGGACAAGCTTCACGAAAGCATTGAGCGGCATGAAAGCTTGCCGCTCTCTCAGAGGCGGAGGACCTAGGCGGTACTTAACATAAATTCTCTCTGTCCTATTCCTTTTGTTCTCTGCTTCCCGCTTGTCCTCAAGGGTGTCCTTACTCTTCTCGCCTCTATGGGAGGACTCACCTCGTTTGGCCTTGGTGACATCCTCGACATTCATATACTTTTGTGCTCTTGATAGCCACTCAAGCATGCTAGATGATGGCTTTTTTAGGATAGAGAACATGAAACTGGAGGAGTGCAGACCTGCGATAAAGGTGGCCATGGTCACCTTGTCATCTGACTCCTCGATTTATAGAGTCTCCTCGTTAAAACGAGTGAAGTAGCTCCTAAGGTTTTCATTCCGGTCTAGCTTGATGGTGAGCAGATGGGTAATCGACCTCTGGTGTCGGCGTCCCCCAATAAAGTGGTAGACAAAAGACGTGCTTAACTCCGCAAAAGAGCGGATGAAAGTCGGCTTGAGCTTGGCAAACCACAGGCGTGCGGATCCCTTGAAGGTGGTAGGGAAGGCTCTACACATGATCTTATCAGGCACGTTGTGGAGTTGTATGACAAAGATCTCAATAGTGGGGCATCTTGAACTTTAAGGGTGAAGGGTAGTTGACAACATCCACCACAAACGGAGTGTCAGTACGCCTTACCAAGTAGTCTACAGTCTCTGGCGGTTGTGCTTTGATGGCATTGAAGACATCACCAAGCTGGTTTTGGACCGTCTTAATCATCTCATCCCATTGGTTATGGACATTCTCCATTGGATCATTGTACTGGCTTCCATTAGTTTTCTCTTTTTTCCTCTTGCGTAGATGCATGAGGAGAGGGGAACACGTGAGCTTTCTGTTTGCTGAGGAGGGACTGTTGGGCGAGGGGCACCCTGGCGTAGCCTTGGGCCATTCTGGCATGGGGCCCCATGGTGGGGGGCTGCTTGATGCCCAGAGGGGATAGGTTGCTGCTCCTCTCCCGTTGGAGGGAGTGGGGCTCCTCCCATGGGATGAGGAGTGATGTTTCTGTGGGCAAACATCAACTGAATGATCTGTAGGTTTTGATTTACCAACAGCTGCATGGTTTGTAAGAATTGTTGCCTAATGACGGGAGTCGCCGTAGTAGATGGTTTTGAAGGTGCAAGAAGAGGTGGAACCTTCTCTCGGTGGGCTGGGTTGTTGTCTCCCGGTTGTTGACTCATCGATCTGATCGTAATTGCTATTGATTAAAAGAGAGTAGAATATCTAGTCGATTTCCACAAACGGTGCCAAATTGATGATGCACAAATTAGTCTTGTGCAAGATCAATAGTCGAGTGTGTGAAGAGATGTAATTAATGGACAATAAGTAAGATAATCAATGACAAAATAGTAAATATAAGTAAACACATAGATATATAGTGGTTCTATCCGGGTAGCCTATTCCATTCTCGAAAAACGATAGTGGTGGCCAGAGGTCTTTATTGACGAATAAAATAACTGGGAGAGTATACTCTGGGGAGAGTTACACTAGTTAGGAGAGAGAAAATATGTGTGTAGTAGAAAGTGTAGAGAGACAAAGCTTAAGATGTAGTGTGTTGGGAGTGATGTGGTGAGATATGTTGTGAGATGCCTCTCCATGTGGAGAGAGCTTACAATATATAGTTTTGGTGAAACGGTGAGGTGAGGCGGTGATGTGAGGGGAGGACACTACTTTTTTGGTAAGTACAATAATGGTAGGATTGATCTTCATAAGTGTATATTCCGATATTCTCTATCCCACATGTTTTTATATTCCTAGAATCCTTAGACCCTAGATTGGGTTGTATTGATAAAGTGAGTTTGGGCAACCTTCTGATTGACTTGAGCTTAATTGATTTATTGGGCTGGGCTCATCACCTTTTAAGAACAGAAATCTTAAGGGGCCTGCCAATTGAATAAAAAGAAACGATAGAAATATATATATATTAAGAATAAGAGCTTGAGTTAGTTTACTAAGTCGTGAATTGTTGTATGAGTTTTTTGCAATTACAATAGGAGTTTGTCTTCTTCCTCCTTTATTGACTGAACTTCATGGTTTGGTTCAAGTTTTAATTGGTTGTTATCACTTAACACATAAGTTTGTCTGCCAATGCGAATGAATTGATTTTGGTGCTTGCAATTTGACATCACAGCTTGGACTCAATCCTAGATTGTTCAAGTATTGAGCTATAAGTTGTTGTAGGAATATTAGGAGACGTACGCATTTTACAAGGGGAAATTATAGTGTAAATCATGGCTAAAGATTTACAACGAGGAAAGAGGAAGTTAAGGGATGATTTTTGACTTCCTAATGTAGGACAGAAAGGATTAAAAGTTATAGACTAGAAGGAGAATAAGAAAGAAGAGGGGGGTGAAAGGGGTTTACCTCATACACACAAATTCTCCACTAAGAATAATTTTTTATTATATTAGTCTCTCTAATAAAAATAGTTGTGATTACACCATTATTTATAGGCCAAGTCCTCTACTAAAATAAAAACTACTTTCCTATTAAAATACTAAAAGAGTTTCATAATCAAACTCTCAAATTTCTATCATACTAAAACTCTATAATAATTTCTTAATCAAATTTTAATTACTACTCCTAGTCAAACAAATACTCAGAAATAGAATAATAATAATAATAAAACTACCAATTATACTTTGGACCAAAAATTACTAGTTTTGTTGGGGGTAAATCCATGTTTAAACTTATATGTAGGTACTTAAATCCACTTATTTTTTAAATCTCAAAATTACCCCTAACGATATTAGTTTTGTCCCGTTATAAAAATTCTTGATTGAGTTATATATATAAACTATTGATTAAATATTATGACAATTAATGGAAGTTTTATATGAAAGTTATATATTCTGATAGTTATATATGGTAGTTTGATACACGAATAAATCGTTGGTCTATTAAATCAAAATTAGATCACAAAATTTCCTTAACATTAGTGTTACTATAGTGACACTAATGTTACTATAGTGATACAAATGTTACTATAATTACACAAATGAGGTTGTTTTCCTTAAAATACTCAATACTCAAAATGAAGAATTTCACCATTTTAAATAGTAACACAAACTCAACCTTAATTTTGATTGTACTCTTCAAGTTTACTGTGGAATCCATTAACAAAGTTATTGTGTGATAATTGAAAAATAGATTTCAGAATTTCGATGTCTGGATATTTATAATTAGTATTGAGTGTCCTAATTCAACTGTCAACGGTGTGGTATTACTAGAAATTTGTTAAATTTTCATTTTTTGAATCGTATTTTCACTATAATCTTCTGCAAATTGATGTTATTATGAAAACCTTATTACCTTGTATTTTATAAAAGTTGATGTGTTACTGAGCACAAACATTTGATGTTACTGTGAAAATTAAATGTGTATGTTATATAATATACGTCTAAAGGTTTGCAATTGGTACTGTAAGTGAAAATTAGGGTTGAGTTTGTGCTATTATTTGAAATGATGGAATTCTTCATTTTGGGTATTAAGTATTTTACGGAAACAATCTCATTCGTGTCACTATAGTAATACTAATGTTATATAATGTTATAAAAATTATGAATTGTTAAGGAAATTTTGTGATCTGATTTTGACTTAATATACCAACGATTTATTCGTAAATCAAACTTTCATATATAACTATCAGAATTTATAACTTTCATATAAAACTTCTTTTAATTATCATAATATTTAATAAACAGTTTTCATATATAACTCAATTAAGAGTTTTCATATATACCTCAATGATCTAACATATGTGATAGAGATGGTAAGTCAGACGTCGATTTTTTCTTTTCAAAAAGGTAGAGTATATTAGTAAACTTGATAAAAAGTGGACTTAAAATTATATAAGTTTTCTTACCTGACTTATATCCAAATAAATCTATATAGGGGGACCAGCCTTTAAATTTTTTTTTTTTTTTGGTAGTTGGACTTGGTTTTGGCTATATATATATTTTTGGGCTGGACAAAATTTGGGTTTTGGGCCAATAGGAAATTCTTTTGAATGAAAGTGGAGTTGGGTTTTTTTTTTTTTTTTTGGATTTCGGCTTTTGGTTAAACCTGTCTTTTTCCTTTAAATTTTGGGTTGCTGTTTTTAACTCTAGCAGCAGCTTACACAGAGGTCACAAGCAGCAACAACCAATGACGACCACTTGTTGAATGAACTATTGAAGGTGGGCTATGACTCGTTGAAATTGATGGTAGGGAATGATGCTATTGAACAGTAACAATGAAGATATTGGAACAGAAAAGAGAAAAAAGATTTGGATCGAGATTTCACTCTAATACCAAACTGATATAGGATAGGAACGACTAAAAATCACATAATAGAAAGAGAATAAGAAAGAAGAGGGGGTAGAAGGGGTTTACCTCATTCTCACCAGAAATCGGTGAAAAAACACATAAATTCTCTACTGAAAATCACTTTCTTTTATATCAATCTCTCTAATAAAAATAGTTGAGATTACATCATTATTTATAGGCTAAGTCCCCTACTAAAATAAAATCTACGTTCCTATTAAGATACTAAAAGAGTTCCATAATCAAACTCTCAAATTCCTATCCTACTAAAACTCTATAATAATTTTATAATTAAATTTTAATTACTACTCCTAGTCAAACAAATACTCATAAATCAAATAATAATAAAAATAATAAAACTACCAATTACATTTCCCTTTGGACCAAAAATTCATAGTCTTTCGCCTAGGCTTCCAAAATCGATTGTATTGGTCCAACCAACCAATGGTTGCACCATCACTTCCTTAGTTATAGATTTACAGCCATAATCAAGGAGGAAGTTAAGTGGTTATATTTGACTTCCATCTCGCTCTTCACAAGATTGAACTTGGAAGCAAGATGGTCAAAAGCATTTCCCTTATAAGACCTTAGCTTAATATATCATCGAGTGACTAAGTAGATGGAGCATAGGGAACATGTAAAGCTCCATGAGTGAGCAACTCTTTTATAAAGTAATCAACTTCACTATCGAAGGTACGTAGCCAGAGCATGAAAGATAGGATTAGCGGCCATATAAAGTGCCAAGATGTTGTCGCAAATATACAGGGACGAGAACAAAATGGGATGCCTGGTTCTCGAAAATGATAGCAAAACCAATGAATTTCAATAGTAGTTATAGCAAGAGCCTAGTATTCAGCTTTGGTATTAGAACGCGAGAAAAAAATATTTTTTCTTAACATTCCTAGTGAGAAGATTGGCCCCAAAGAGCTACAAACACTCAACAACAGAGTGACAATCATCTAAAGAATGAGCTCAATTGACAATAAAATCATGAAATTGATGGAAGGAAAACTCATGCTTTATAGTCCGTTTGACGTATTGATAACAGCGTTAAATTACTTGAAGATGGAAAGTGCAATTATGTTGCATAAATTAGCAGAATTAATTGACAAGGAGATATCTAACTGAGAAGGGGTGAGGTACTGAAGACCATTAACCTCGGTAGGATCAAATGAAGAATTAATATCAAGTCTATAAAGCCATGAGATGGAAGGAAACAATGTGGAGCACGACTTGCAAGTTTCCATGTTAAATTTGGTGAAAAGATCATAGGCATAATGAGCTTGAAAGAGATAGAACATATCTGGTGTGCATTATATTTCCATCCTAAGAAAGAAGTTCATATATTCGAATCTATGCTTATCAAAGACCCAACATAAGAGACTAATGGAATGCTCACTTTGCCTAACATTATCACAAGCAGCAAATATATCATCGACATATAATAATATGATTATACTATGGGCCGAGAATTGCTGAATAAAGGGAGAGGCACCAGATTGGTTTTTAAAGAAGCTACATTCAATGAAGAACAAATGGATGTAATGAAACCAAGCCCGGGCAGATTATTTGACCCCTTCAAATTCTAAATGAAGTTTGCAAACATGATAGGGCCAGGAAAGATCAGTGGTTATTTTAGGATCTTTTTCCCACAAAAACCATTAAAAATGCATTAGGAATATCAAGTTGCTGCAAAGGCCATTTTTGAGAGATAGCTAGGGCAAGAATTGTGCAAACAACACATGGTTTGAAAATTGATCTAAAAGAACTCATCATAATATAGTCTGTTTTGAATGATTAAATCCTAGTAACCAAGCAGGTTTTCAGACATTTGATAGAACCATAGCATGCTTCTTGACCATGAAAACCCAGTGGCAACCAACTATATCCACCGACGAGGTGGAAAAACAAGGAACTAATATGATTAAGAGATCACCATACTCGTGTTGCATTGATGATTTCCACCTTGGAACTTGGAATCCTGGGAATAAAATCTTGGTTTCTAAGAAAGGAGGTTAGTCAAATTAGCAACCAAGGCATTTGAAATAGGATATCAACAGGAACATACACCAAGGTGTTGATAC
This sequence comes from Ilex paraguariensis, assembly GCA_963454935.2. Taxonomy (NCBI): domain Eukaryota; kingdom Viridiplantae; phylum Streptophyta; class Magnoliopsida; order Aquifoliales; family Aquifoliaceae; genus Ilex; species Ilex paraguariensis. The sequence continues at coordinate 964,413 of CAUOFW020006502.1, forward strand.
TCTTTAATTTCTTTGGTAGGGGACTGAGTTGTATGCGCCTAACACTATGACTCTGTTTGGTTAGCGAGAGAGTGGTGGAAAATGAGGGAAAGTGAAAAAAAAATAGATTTTATTGTGTTTGTTTATCAGGAAATCAAGATTTCTCGAGATTTTTTTTTCACTTGTTTGAACCTAAAATCCAAAACTATGGGAATGTTTGATGCATCAATATCTGGCAAATCTGAAGGCACTAGGAGGGAGGTCACGTGATAGAATCTGAAAAAAGGTAGGAAATGATCAGTCATAACTTTGTTTCAAAAAGTGGGATAATTGCCTGAGAGTTACCGGCAAGATAACCATCGATGGAGGCAGGACCTTCGAAATTAGTGGCTATAAAAGGCAGACAATGGATAAGTTAAATGATACGTTCAAACTCCCACAAGACCCACAATCTGTTCATTTTTAGGAAGTAGTTACTACTGTAATCAAGGTTATTAATTCAGTCTTTTTTGTAACTAAAATCTCTTCAACTGAATTAATAAATGAATTATCTTTTATTAGTTCATTGTTCTGTATGTTTATCCCTTTAAAATTAAACAAAGGAAGTCCGAAAATAAGGCAATTGAACCAATCAGAAGCAATCACCTGAGAACTGTCTATTGATCGAGTCTCCTTTGTCTATAATAACAGATTTTGCAGCAATAATCTTTTGGCACGCCTAGTAAGACAACATTCCTAACTTGGATCAAGGAAAATGGTGAGAATAAGGAAACAATATGAGATTGTGTTTGGGACTAACGAAATTGTGGAAATGACCCCAACTAATGGTAATCATGAAGCAAGTTCAAGTACCAGTCCAGGGGAGTCTGCAAATCCAAGGAATGGCCAATCCAATGACCAAGATAGTTTCCAGATGTAAGAGTTTGTGCAGAACTTGAAACAGGTATTGCACAACCTCATTTCTAGCATTAGACAAGAATTAGTTAATGTCATGCATGAACTAATGAATGTCTAGACACTAATGTCAAGATCCATTAATCAAAAATCAACCACTAGGCCTAGTAATCAAGTGGTGGAGAAAGGAAATATCGGTCCTGTGGTACTTTATCTAGAAAACCAAAGACACCCACTAGTACCAAAACCACTTTAGCATGGTGTTTGATGGGGAACCTTCTAGCAGAAGAAATGGGCAAAGGATGGCCCTTGAATTTCCTAGAAGGGGTTGTGTGAGCCAGATCGTGCCCCCAATGGAACCTATAAAGGAATTTAACCCAAGGGCAGGGGCAACTTTTTGACCAAATGGAACACATGGAAATTCACTAAAAGGTGACTTTTACCTGAAATCAATTAGTGGAAATGATTCAAGACCTTTATGGTCCTAACCATAGAAAAACTAAGAGGCCGGTATTCAAAAATCCTTACCTAGGATACGTTGACTAAGATGAATTCCCAAGGGGATATAAGATCCCAAAATTCTATCTTTTCTCGGCGAAGAGAATCAATCTACAATAGAACACGTAGGAAGATTCACTTTTCATTGTGTGGAAGTTGGAAATAATGAAAATTTAAAATGAAGTTATTCCCATAGTCATTAACAAGAATAGTCTTTGCTTGGTTCATAACCTTGTCTGCCAACTTAGTTCAAATATGGCAAGAGATGGAAGAGCAATTTCATGCTCAGTTCTTTAGAAATGAACTAGAGATTTCAATGGAAAATCTATCAAGACTAAGACAAAGATCGAATGAATCTGGAGAACAGTTCATCAATAGATTCCACAAGGCTTGAAATAATTATCATGTTTACTTGCTTGAAATGAAATTAGTAAAATTGGCCCAAAATGGTTTAGAATTTAAATTAAGAAAGAAATTTGAAGGAATGGAGTTTAGAGATCTCTTTCAACTCTCAACCAGGGCTACCAGTTATGAAATGTTGCTTAGGAAAGAGAAATAGAGGAAAAATAATTTATTAGGAACTTATTTCCAAGACTTTGATAGAGAAGTTGAGATAGACGTGGCACAGATCGTAGGAAAAAAACTAATTATCTGCAATACCCCGAAAAATATTGAAGACCTTGTCGATATGCCATCTAGTCATCCTTTCAAAAAAGATGCACCTTTAACTACTAGGCAATATTCATTTGACATATCGATGACTAATGTTTTCTTTGATGAGATGATCAACCAAAAATTCATAATCCTGCCTCAAGGACATAGTATCCCACCAGAAAAAGATAGAAAAGGGAAAGAATACTGCAAATGACATAATTTATTTAGGCATTCAACTAAAAATTGGATCACTTTCAGAAATCATGTGCAAGACTTAATCCAAAAAGAAATACTTAAATATGACATAAAATAAAAAGAAACCATGGGGGGTAGATAAAGACCCTTTACCTAAAGAAGTAAATATTAATATGGGTTCCAATAATTCGCAAGGAAACAAGCAGGTTGTCAGTTTATTGATTGGCATATAGAGGATTGTCCCCTAGATGAGAATGCCAGTTCAGAGCAAGCTTGGTCTTAGAGGGAGGAGCCACTAGTTATGCTCTTTAAATGTGCTAAAGAAATGGCCAAGCTAGATGCAATACTATTGTATGATGTAGTAGGAGAGTTTATTGACAAGGGACTCCAATTAAACACCAAGGGTGAAGGTGATGTACGAATTTACAATGGCTTCGAAAATATATTCGATGGTGAAGACTCAAGAATTTTTTAGATAAAGGATATGTACCATCCCGAACCCCATTATTTCCCTGACATCAAAAGGAATGCAAGGGGTACTAACTATCGAGGCCAAGCCAGGAGAGAAAGAGCACAAGATATGAACCACTCTGTTAGACCATTGATGGCCAAAGAAACTATTTGCCAGAAGATCAAAAGGCAATAATGCCAAGAATAGAAGACCTAGAAGAGGAAGGGGAGATTTGAAATCATCATAGAAGTTGGGTCTAGAACAGTGAATTCCTTGGAAGTCTATGATGAAAAATGGCACCATGTTCAACACCCAAAGTTCTCATATGAGGTATGGTACCAGCCACTCAACAGAATTCAGGAGAGGAGAGAGCAAAGGAAGTTTGCCGCCTGAATGAGTAGGCAAAATCCTACTCCCCTTGAGGCCTATTTAGGGTCAAGTCCATCGATGGGAAATAAAAATCCCACATGGACAAGAGAACAATAAAAGAAGATCAAAGAGGTCCAAATTAAACTAGATATCCTTGATCAAAAAATTGCTAAGTCCAAATCGATACTAGATCTGTTTGAAAGAGAAACAAAGAAGTTATCAACAAGTTCATCAACAAAAGAAAAATAGAAAATAGAGGAAGATAAAGACATGCTTTCATATGAGGAGTTAATGGACTTTTAGGATATAGAACCCCACATCAGAGATGATGCAACATGCAACATAATATTGACTCTACCTGAGGCATTTAAGGCTAATTCAGGACAACCAAACAAATTGGCAGGAGATGTGGAAGACAACACTGAGTTAGCAACAGTGTTTGTAGGAACTATGATGCAATTTAGACCTGATAGAAGGTCTATAAGTATAAAGAAAGTAGATTGGGAGGGGGTAGATAGAATGATACTACACCATTCCAAGAAGGTATTATCTAAGCATCTAAGGCCATTGTACATACAGGCCTATATCGATGGTTAACCAGTCAACAAAGTTTTGCTTGACAAGAGGCAGTGGTTAACATTCTATCTTTAAGGACGTTGAAAGTCCTAAATAAAGGAGAAAAGGACTTGTTTCATACTGACATCTCAATTAGTAACTTTGCAGGAGGATCCTCTTCTATAAGGAAAATTTTGTTTATACAACTCCAAGTTGGCAATAGGAACACTACAACAACATTCTTTGTGGTAGAATCTTCATTTAATTTCAATGCTCTTTTGGAAAGATATTGGATACANGGGACTCCAATTAAACACCAAGGGTGAAGGTGATGTACGAATTTACAATGGCTTCGAAAATATATTCGATGGTGAAGACTCAAGAATTTTTTAGATAAAGGATATGTACCATCCCGAACCCCATTATTTCCCTGACATCAAAAGGAATGCAAGGGGTACTAACTATCGAGGCCAAGCCAGGAGAGAAAGAGCACAAGATATGAACCACTCTGTTAGACCATTGATGGCCAAAGAAACTATTTGCCAGAAGATCAAAAGGCAATAATGCCAAGAATAGAAGACCTAGAAGAGGAAGGGGAGATTTGAAATCATCATAGAAGTTGGGTCTAGAACAGTGAATTCCTTGGAAGTCTATGATGAAAAATGGCACCATGTTCAACACCCAAAGTTCTCATATGAGGTATGGTACCAGCCACTCAACAGAATTCAGGAGAGGAGAGAGCAAAGGAAGTTTGCCGCCTGAATGAGTAGGCAAAATCCTACTCCCCTTGAGGCCTATTTAGGGTCAAGTCCATCGATGGGAAATAAAAATCCCACATGGACAAGAGAACAATAAAAGAAGATCAAAGAGGTCCAAATTAAACTAGATATCCTTGATCAAAAAATTGCTAAGTCCAAATCGATACTAGATCTGTTTGAAAGAGAAACAAAGAAGTTATCAACAAGTTCATCAACAAAAGAAAAATAGAAAATAGAGGAAGATAAAGACATGCTTTCATATGAGGAGTTAATGGACTTTTAGGATATAGAACCCCACATCAGAGATGATGCAACATGCAACATAATATTGACTCTACCTGAGGCATTTAAGGCTAATTCAGGACAACCAAACAAATTGGCAGGAGATGTGGAAGACAACACTGAGTTAGCAACAGTGTTTGTAGGAACTATGATGCAATTTAGACCTGATAGAAGGTCTATAAGTATAAAGAAAGTAGATTGGGAGGGGGTAGATAGAATGATACTACACCATTCCAAGAAGGTATTATCTAAGCATCTAAGGCCATTGTACATACAGGCCTATATCGATGGTTAACCAGTCAACAAAGTTTTGCTTGACAAGAGGCAGTGGTTAACATTCTATCTTTAAGGACGTTGAAAGTCCTAAATAAAGGAGAAAAGGACTTGTTTCATACTGACATCTCAATTAGTAACTTTGCAGGAGGATCCTCTTCTATAAGGAAAATTTTGTTTATACAACTCCAAGTTGGCAATAGGAACACTACAACAACATTCTTTGTGGTAGAATCTTCATTTAATTTCAATGCTCTTTTGGAAAGATATTGGATACATGCTAATGGCTATGTGCCATCATCCCCATATCAAGCTCTGATTTTTTTTTTTTTTATCGAAAAGTAACGATGAAGGAAGAAAGGGGGTGAAAGTGTATTAAGAGATGTCAATCTTTTTTATGCAGATGCATACAATGTGGAGACTCACTTTTATCATAAATATTTGCCCTCAATTAGGCAACGAAGTGGTGCAAACCAATTTGATAAGGGTCTTGAGGAAAGCTTGCCCCATATCTGCCATGATTTTGCTAGGTTTGAATTCCTACAACCCATATCAAAAGATAGGAAGTCTACAGAAGAACATCAATAGGGCCTGCAAGAGGTCCTAAAATGGCAAGTGGCTGCCAGAAGAGTATCAATTAGACCAATAAGAGGTCTTGGAATTGCAAGTGGTTGCTAGTGAAGTGAGGATAGAAGGAATGTCTAGGGTATAAAGTGAGGAAGTTGAAGGCATTAGTTGTTGCCTCTATCATTTGATTTAACAATGTTGTGTAGTGGTAAATAAAACTAAGAAAAATGGGTGCAAGAGAAGATAACCAAGCAAATTTGGTTATCTGAAATCTGATAAAGCCTCCAAGAATGGAAGCCACAAGGAATCAGAGACAAGCCCTTTAGTGTTTGGAATAACCCTAAGTGTATTTCCCCTATGTCGTAAAGTTGTATTACAGTTGTATCTCTTTTAGAAAGGAATAGAAAGTTTAGCTTATGTTCCTTTATTATATTAACTACTATTTGATGGTTCTGAATACTTTGGTCATATAATGATTCATTTCATGGGCCATAAAGTAGTTTTTTATATTAATCAAAAGACCTGATGCCAGGTTGTAGTTGAGTGGGGTTACCAAAAGCACATGGTCCCTTGGGAATGCTAAAATAACTTTACAATACAAAATAAAACCAAACAAAAACATGTGGACCAAAAACAAAAGAGGAAAAATTTATATTAAATGACCAAATGGCCAAGTTATATTGTACAAAGTATTTGAAAGAAAAAGGAGACACTAAGGCTACAATGATTCTATCTATAAAGGGAATTAAAGCTTGAAGGTATCCCATTCAATCGATAGCAATCTTAGTTGTTGTTGGGCATGCTTCAAGCTTTCTACTGCAACCAGTAGTTTGCCACTTTCATCTTGGTAGTTGGCCAACAGTTCCTTGTTGCTCAAAAGCAAATTTTCCCTTTCCTGCCTTATCCTAGCTCTCTGCTCTACCACATTTGATAACCTCTCTCTGAGCTCTATGTCCTCCTGAAGTTAGATGGCATCCTACTATTTTCTCCTTATTCTCTTTGTTCGAAGTAAGTTGAGGAGCAAAATATTTTACAGAGTCAATGAATCCTATCCTAGTCTTCACTTCATCTTGGAAATAGTAGGCTTAAAAGATCTTAATTTGAAGATGAGCACTCATGTAGGACACTTGTTGTTGTTGTTGTTGTTGTTGTTGTTATGTGAAATAAGTGGATGAAATAGTAGTAATCTTGGCCAAACAAGATGTCATATTAGAAAGATCAGCTTGAATAAGTTGTTCAAAAGAAAACTCTAGTAGTTTGAAAAAGCATGAGAATTCGTGTTTCATAGCTTCTTCGATAGGAGGGAAAGATACTGGAGGTAGTCACACAATCGATTGCCCTTAAAAACTCATCAGCCTTCTGAAAGATGACCTCAATATCAAGGTCAGATATTGAAAAATGGGATGTAGATTCAAACACATATTGTAGGAAATAAAATGGGGGATTAGTGAACAGATGTAGAGAAAAAAAAGGGAAAGAAAAATTGTAAGAGAGTTACATGGTTCACATAAGAAGCAGATGGTAGGGATTTCTTCAACTGATCTGCTTGGTCACCAGATTTGGCCATGGGGTCATTAGGAGGTGCTGGTGCAAAAGAACCTTTATAGGTGACCTTTTCATGAACAGGATTTGAGTCAGTGGGAGGTTTCTGCTAAAAGGTCTCTAGTTGATAAGAATCAATTTGATTCTCCACACGGGGCATGAAGGATGGAATAACATAATCTTCAAAGATAGGTTTCTTAGGATTAGTATTAGTTGCAGCAGAAGGGTCTTGTCGAATGGCTATTGGTTGAGCTTCAATAGGCAGAAGGAGCATGAATTGGCTCACATGAGTGGCAACTACTATGATCGCCATAGTGTTGTCTCCTTGGTCCCTTGGAGGGGCACTTTCTTCTTGTCTAGGAGGAGGTTAGAGAGGATCCTTAGCATTATTATGTTCTAATGGCACATAAATTTTTCTATTTCCCATCTGCAAGGGAAGAATTAAAATCTTAGAGAACATATTATAAAGAGGAAGAGAGTAAGAGACTTGGAAGACATGATTTTTACCTTAGCAGCCACCTTGAACCTTTTGCCAGTCTGCTTGGTGGAGGGGATGAGTTTTCTATTCAGCATGTCTCCATCTTTAGAAGGAAAAATGATTATTTCTTTTTTCCTTTCTAAGGAAGAGTTAGTCGGTATGGGCAATGAGGATGCCTCTGCAGGAGTTTCTTCCTTTTGGACACTCAAAGAAGGGGGAACACATGCCTTCTGGTAACAAGAGGAGATTCCTTGATTCCTTGCTCATCGATAGTAGTGACACCACAGGCATATCAACAACTTCTTGAGAATTTTCACCCTCTTTAAGGGAAGAGTGACAATGTTGTGTGCATCGATGGAATAATGCAATAATTTTGGGGAAGAGTCTCCCTGCCTTTTCTTCTTTCGTTCTTCAATTAAGATAGCTTTACCATTGTTAGAGTGAGCAAGAGGAGAAGAGGTAGCATTAGGAACTTTGATTATTTTCTTCTATCAACTAACAGAGGTCTCCCTTGTCCACCGGTTGTTGAAACTCATCATGGATGCACATTCATCAATGGGATGGAAAAAGATTAAGGTTGAGATGCTTTGCCACCATTCTAGGTAGAAGAAAGATTGGGATGGGATAGAAATGTAACACCCCAAAAATTGGGGGAGGGGTCCTTAATTTAACAAAATTCGGGTAGAATCTCCATTGTACGTGGAGCTCTACCCAAAATACAACCTATGCAATTATACTACATTGACCACACCGCATCCATTTATGAATAAATATTGACCACACCGGGTCCATTTATAAGTGAACATTAAAACAGTTCATATGAGTTCAATTTGTAATGTCCCAAAATCTCCTTTGGACGACATTACTATCTAAAACCATTCACATCATGAGAGCACTAAATAAATCCATTAAATAATAAAATTTCATTCACCATATGTAATATCCACAATATCATCCCAAAAGAATAGGCCAAGCTATGACAATTACATTCCAAAAGAATTACATTTATACTTAGCAGCGGAATAAACAAAATACTAGACTATACATGATCGTAATTAAATTCCCTAGTCTAACACAAAAATAAACTATAACTCTAGACGTCCAACTCGGGATCTAGGTTTCCTTCTGGTGGAGCCTTCTAATTTCCCGGCTCATTAATTCCGGGATCTTCCTCTTGGTAGGGGGTGAGCACCAAGATCTGTAGAAAAATCCTCCCAAACTTTAACAAGGTTTGGAAAACGGTTGATCTCATTTCACAAATAGCATACGTAAATTTTGAAAGAAAATATTGATTAACCCTAATTAATGCATAATTTAATTAAGTTAAAAGGTCAATTGTATTAGTTAAACAAAGTTAAACTAGTCAAAATAAGTCAATTTAGGGTTAGTATGNTGATTAACCCTAATTAAGGCATAAGTTAAAAGGTCAATTGTATTAGTTAAACAAAGTTAAACTAGTCAAAATAAGTCAATTTAGGGTTAGTATGTGAATAAAGGATAATGCATTAATTGTTGTTCTTTTTAGGGTTTTGTGCGTCAAAGCTACAAACTAATGGGGAGCCAATTGTATTGAAGCTACAAACTACTAGGGTGCTAATTATCAAAGCTCAAAACAAAGGGGAATTAAAGAATTCAAGGCCACCAAACAAGACTCTCATGTAATTCAAAGTCACCAAATAAGACTTTTATGTAATTCAAGGCCACCAAACAAGACTTTCATGCAATTCAAAGCCACTAAACAAGACTTTCACCTTCCCTTGTTGCTTATAAATACCACCCCTTAGGACTTATAAAACATTCATCTTTTGGTANCCACCTAACAAGATTCAAGGCCACCTAACAAGACTTTCACCCTCCCTTGTTGCCTATAAATACCACCCCTTAGGACTTGTAAAACATTCATCTTTTGGTAGTGGAAAACCCTCCAAAAGTATTATTGCTTTCCTTATTGCTTATTTCTTTCTTTAAGTTTTGCTTTCTTTTATTGTATTATTGTTTCCTTTTAATTTTTTGCTTTCTTTTACTTTAAATATTGCTTTCTTTTATTGTATTATTGCTTTCTTTTACTTCCATTGCTTGAGCTTCCTCCTTCCCTTAGAGGAGTGAAACTCTTTCACTTTTCTAGAGCTTTACCAAAGCCATGAAGGGTGGAACGTGATTCACTCATTCTTTGTCGAAGATCGGCTCCTTGTGTAAAGTGTTTTACCTTGTAACTTCTCTACTTGGAGGGATGAGCATCACTCACTTTTTTAGCTTTAACAAAGCCATGAAGAGTGAGTAGTTTCTCATCCAGTCTTTAGTAAGAGGTGATTATCCAAAATTTATATTTATGCATTTCGTTTATGCTTAGGTCTAGTCTTTATTTCTTCATAATGTCTTCTCATCATATTGTTGTCTTTATTTTAAGCACGAATAGCTAAATCTGTTAGTTGGCAAAACCAAGGGGAACCTTCACTTGGGTATACCATTTTCAACTCATTCTCCTCCCTTCTTTCAGATTTCAATGGTTCGATTTGACTGGGTTGAGGGTGGATAACTTGGTGAGTCTTTGATATTCCGTGGGCCTAGTCACGGTTTATGCTTAGATACTCACCAATCTTATCCCTAGCTTCCCATGAATCAATCGTTCATTCATCCTCTATTAGAGGAGGATTTCAAGTTGAGACGGTATTCCTATTGGAGTGATCTCTTGAATTTGCCAACATTTATTTTTCATTTTACTAGCAGCAAAATAGCTTCTAATAATCAAAGATTTTACATTTTCTTTCTCCCAAAATCATCTTCCCCTTGGTTTACTTCCTTCTCCGTGGAAATGACCTTGGAATACCACCAAGTAAAACACGATCCGTGAAAGTCTCTTTGCGCTTGGGGAGCATTTTTATTCACACACANTTCGGTTTACTTTTTTCCCCGTGGAAATGACCTTGGAATACCACCAAGTAAAACACGATCCGTGAAAGTCTCTTTGCGCTTGGGGAGCATTTTTATTCACACACACGCACATTTGACATTTCATTCATCCACCATTTTGTTGCCCTTTCTTTTGACATCATCCCAAGGAGAGTGACACTCCCGTTAATCCATATACTATACATGCTAAAAGGTGATGTTTAGAGGTTAGGAAACAACAAGAAATTTTATCAAGTATTTTTGGCGCCGTTGCCGGGGAAGGCAAGTGTCAAACCAAGAAGGTGATTTCCGGATGACGGAGGTAAGTCCCATGATCTTCATCATGGGCTGAGGTACATTGTTCTGTGTACATAATCTTGTTTGTGTATAATTTTATTTGTATATATTTTGTTTTATGTGGAGGTGGAACGACCGAAACTGACTTGTTAGACAAAACTTGGCCCCTCTCATGAATATTGACCAAGAACAACCCGAGGATGCGGGTGACAATTTTGACAATATAGGTGCAAATCCAAATGTCCAAAGGGGTGGGGGATCACAAAAACCCCAAATACCGAATCCGAGAATGAATTTTTCCCCTCCTGTGAATGAGGGGAATAATTTTCAAATGGATCCCCCGGTGAGGTCAATGAGGGATTTCCTATAACCAACACGAAGCACCACACCGTCATGCATCCTCCTTCCGGTCCAAGCTCATCTTATCATAGTTAAGCCAGAGATGTTGTAACTAATTCCCACATTCAACGGACTTGAAACTCAGAGCCCCTATTCACACATAAGGGATTTCAAGGAAATAGTTGCGACCTTCCTCCCCAATCATGGGATGAAAGAGATAGCTAGAATGAAATTGTTTCCCTTTTAGCTGAAAGACAAGGCAAAAATGTGGCTTATTTTCTTAAGGCCTCGAACCATCACATCGTGGAGCTAAATAATTTTCGAGTTTTTGAACAAATCCTTTCTAGTGCATAAAACCACCACCCTAAAAAAGAAAATTCAAAACTTTTCGAAAAAGCCCAATGAGCAATTCTATCAATGTTGGGAGAGGTACAAGGAATTGCTACAATCCCTTCCACATCATGGCTTTGAATCATGGCAATTGGTGAGTTTCTTTTATGAAGGAATCACATCGGGCCATCGATAGTTCATTGACATGATGTGTAATGGGGAGGTTTTGAACAAAGACCTTGATGAGGCCTTAGATTACTTTGATACATTGACACAAAATACACAATCATGGGACATTACGGATCCCACCGATGTATCAAGGTCTTTTCCTCAAAGGAGTAGCCAAACTCGAGGGGGAGGGATTTATGATTTGAGAGACCGGAAATACTAGTTTTTAAAAATTGCTAAATTGTCAAGGAAAGTTGCGAGTCTTGAAGTCAATAAGAGACACAAGGTGTCTAATGTGTCACAAACCGAGGAGGGTTGTTCAATTTGCGAATGTATGGAGCATTCCCTATCAGATTGCCCAAACATTCCGACCTTAAAGAAGTGTACCATGAACAAGTCCATGCCTTCAACCAAACAAGGCAATCATTTTCTCCTAATTTGAATACTTACACTCTAGATTGGAGTAATCATCCAAATTTTGGTTGGAGAAATGAAAACCCTATTCCTCATGGTTCAAGTGCATATGCATTTCCCATGCCTCCTAAGCAAAACCAATACCATGGCCAAGGGCAAGCATCTAGCTCTCAATACCCTCGGACCAATCCACCACGGTATTCGTCAAACCCACCAGCATAGAATTTTTCACCAAATCCACCTCCACAAAGTTTTTCTCAAGGACCAGCCAAGTCATCGACATACCAACCTCCTCACAAAAGGAATTTGGAGGATATGGTCCATTCCTTAATTTAAAGCCAAACTGCCATCAATAACCAAAATACCACAGCCATAAATGATGTAAGAGCCCAACTCACAAAGTTGACAAACTCCATAGGGGCATCTCAACAAGAAAAGGGGAAGTTTCTCGCTCAATCACAANCATCAATAACCAAAATGCCACAGCCATCAATGATGTAAGAGCCCAACTCACAAAGTTGACAAACTCCATAGGGGCATCTCAACAAGAAAAGGGGAAGTTTCTCGCTCAATCACAAGAGAACCCTAGGGGTCAACACTTTATTAAGTCATCAGAACCTTCAAGAGAGAGTTGCAAGCAAGTCAAAGTTGTCACCACCCTCTGCAGTGGCAAAGAAATTGACAAAATAATTTTGCCAACAGTCTCACCCAAGACCACATTGCCAAAAGAAAAAGATATATTGGGTGACACCGACAAGAGTGAGGTGAGTGAAGAGAAAGAAAGAGAGGTTGTTGAGAAAAACAAATTAATTAATGATTGTGTGTTTATTCCTCCCCTGCCTGCCCCTTTCCCAAGTCGTTTGAAGCCACCTGTCAAGGTAGCTAATTATGCTGATATTTTGGAAATGTTTAAGCAGGTGAAGATTAACATTCCACTCCTTGACGCCATCAAGCAAATTCCATCATGTGTTAAGATTTTGAAGGACTTATGCACAGTGAAGAGGAAACTGAATGTCCACAAGAAAGCATTCCTCACCGAGCAAGTGAGCTCAATATTGAGGACCAACACTCCCCCTAAATTCAAAGACCCTGGTTGTCTAACCATAGCCATCACCATTGAAAATTGTCGAGTAAAGCAAACACTCCTCGATTTGGGGGCAAGTGTGAATCTTCTCCTCTACTCAGTGTACCAACAGCTGTAGCTTAAGGAGTTGAAGCCCACTTCAATCACGCTTCAATTGGCGGATCATAGTATCTGTACACCAAGGGAAGTAGTTAAGGATGTTTTAGTTCAAATTGATAAATTTTACTTCCCTGTCGATTTCATTGTGCTTGATACACACCCTGCTGTAAACCTTAGCTCCCAAATTTCTGTAATACTTGGAAGACCCTTCCTTGCTACATCTAATGCTGTGATAAATTGTAGGAATGGTCTAATGAAGTTGGCATTTGGGAATATGATAATGGAGCACAATGTATTCAACTTAGCAAAGCAATCGGGTGATGATGAGGAAGTAAGTGAGGTCAATAGAATCAACACTTTGGTTGAGGAGCATTTGGAGCTGGAGGGGATGTTGAAATTCAAGAAAGAAGGAATTATGGATCTTGAGAATTATGATGAGCAAGAGGAGGTAGAAGATTTGAAAGGGATGGAAAGGTGGATCCCTACATTCGAAGAGTTACCCCATCGAGAAAAGAAAATTTTTTTGTCAGATGAACAAAAGCTCAACTTAGAGTTGAAGCCCTTGCCCTCCCATTTGAAGTACTCCTATCTTGGGGAAGGTGAAACATTTTCGGTGGTAATTAGCTCTACATTGAACATGGAATAAGAAAAAGAACTCTCGGAGGTATTGAGAAAGCATAAATGAGCAATTGGGTGGACCATTACGGATATCAAGAGGATAAGTCCTCTCATTTGCATCCACCGTATATATCTTGAGGAGGATTCCAAACCTTCCCGACAACCACAAAGATGGTTGAATCCCATCATGAAGGAGGTGGTGAGGGATGCGGTTATGAAACTACTTAATGTGGGGATCATTTTTCCAATTGCCGATAGTAAGTGGGTTAGCTCCACGCAAGTAGTACCTAAAACATTCAGAGTTATGGTGGTTGAGAATGATGACAATGAGCTTATACCTACAAGAGTAATCACCAGATGTAGAGTGTGCATTGATTACAAAAAGCTAAACGCTTGCACAAGAAAAGACCATTTCCCATTGCCATTCCTCGATCAAGTTCTAGAACAAGTAGCAGGACATCTATTCTACTATTTTTTATATGGATACTCCAACTACAATCAGATTGAGATTGTTTTGGAGGATCAAGAGAAGACAACTTTCATGTGCCCCTATGTTAACTTTGCCTACCGTCGCATGCCATTTGGACTGTGCAATGCTCCGGGGACTTTTCAACGCTATATGATGGGAATTTTTAGTGACATGGTGGAAAAGATTGTGGAGGTCTTTATGGACGAATTTTTGGTGTTTGGGGATTCATTCGAGGGATGTTTGAAAAATTTGGAGAAAGTTCTAACAAGATGTGAGGAGAAGAATCTAGTCTTGAATTGAGAAAAGTGTCACTTTATGGTGATGGAAGGAATTGTGTTTGGCCATATAGTTTTGGCAAGGGGTATTGAAGTTGATAAATCCAGGGTGGAGGCCATCTCCAACCTCCCCACGCCAAGAGCCATCAAAGGCATCCAGTCGTTTTTGGGCCATGCAAGTTTTTATCGTCGATTCATAAAGAATTTCAGTGGATTGGCCTGACCCTTGACCAACCTGCTGTCTAAGGAGGTCCCATTTGAGTGGTCGAATGATTGTGAGGCATCCTTTAAAAAACTTAAAAGCATGCTAGTCACACCTCCGATCAAGCGACCACCTAATTGGGATCTATCTTTTGAGCTCATATGCGACGCGAGTGATTACGCGATCGGCACAGTGCTCGATCAGAGGGAGGAAAATAGACCATATGTGATACACTATGCTAGCAAAACACTTAATGAGGCTCAGATGAATTACACTACCATTGAGAAAGAATTGCTAGCAGTAGTGTTTGCCTTAGATAAATTATGTTCTTACATCATTGGTTCGCCTATTGTTGTCTTTACTGATCACTCTACTTTAAAGTATTTGTTGTCTAAGCAGGATGCAAAACCGAGACTCATTAGGTGGATACTCCTCCTACAAGAATTCGACTTGACGATCAAGTACAAGAAAGGAGTTGAGAACATGATGGCAGATCATTTATCCTGGCTTGTGGTGCAAGAGGCCGATGAGCACATTTTTATCCCTAACTTTTTTCNTATCCCGCCTTGTGGTATAAGAGGCCAATGAGCACATTCCTATCCCTGACTTTTTCCCTGACGAACATTTGCTCTCAATTCATTCTGTATGTCCTTGGTATGCTGATATATGTAACTATTTGGCAATAGGACATATACCACCACAATGGAGCCTAGAAGATCGAAGACGATTTATGGCAGATGTAAAGTACTTCTACTTCGACAACCCGTATTTGTTCAAGTACTGCCCCGAACAAATCATGAGGAGATGCATACCTAAAAATGAATAGCGGGACGTCATTGTATTTTGCCATTCACAAGCTTGCGGTGGACATTTCTCAGTGAAAAAGACTTCAGCCAAAATTCTTCAATCAAGTTTTTATTGGCCCTCTCTTATCAAAGATTGTGTTTCGTTTGTAAGGGATGCGACTGATGCCAACGGTTAGATAGTGTGACCCAAAGAAACATGATGCCCTTTTCACCAATACTTGTCATAGAAATATTCGACTGTTGGGGCATCGACTTCATGAGTCCTTTCCCTATGTTATTTGGTTATTTGTACATCCTCCTAGCAGTGGACTATGTGTTCAAATTGGTGGAGGCTATCCCGACCAAGACTAATGACCACCGGGTCGTAGTCAAGTTTCTCAAGGAGAACATCTTTTCAAGGTTTAGGATGCCTCGTTCAATAATAAGTGATGGTGGATCACATGTTTATAATAGATCATTTGCATCTCTAATGTTCAAATATGGCATCACTCACAAAGTATCCATTGCCTATCACCCATAAACAAATGGCCAAGCCGAGCTAGCCAATAGGGAGATCAAGAACATTCTAGAAAAAATGGTTAACCCAAATAGGAAAGATTGGTCCGATAGATTGACTGATGCCCTCTGGGCATACCGCACTGTTTTTAAAATTATTTTTAGCATGTCTCCCTACCAGCTTGTCTATGGAAAGGCTTGCCACCTGCTAGCCGAAATGGAAAACAAGGTCTATTGGGCCATTAAGACTTTAACTTTTAATTTGAGAATGGTCAGTGATCATAGGAAGTTAGAGCTGAATGAGTTGGAAGAGATTCGAAGAGATGCGTATGAAAGCTCCAAAATCTAAAAAGAAAGGGCCAAACTCTTTCATGATAACTCCATCGTGAGGAAATCATTTGAGCCCGGCAAAAAAGTACTCTTATACAATTCTCACCTCTCCATTTTCTAAGGCAAACTCTGATCCCGTTGGGATGACCTCTATCTTGTCAAGGTGGTTTATCCCAACGTAGCTGTGGATGTCCAAAACCCCGAAAATGACCAGATATTCAAAGTTAATGGCCAAAAACTTAAGCCATTTTTTGGGGGCTTTGAAGAACAAGAGGTGGAGGAGAATTTAATGGATCCGGTATACCCGAAAGTTATGGAGGAATACTTAGTTCTTTTTTTTGCTTTTCATGTACGGGCTTTTATTTACTTACTTTATTTTTATTCCATGTTAATTATGTTCTTTTGTCGTATAGTTTTGTTCTTCTTAGTCGCAGATATTGGTGTTTTTGTCAAAGCTCAAGTGTGAGGTGTTCTTTAACCCTACTAATCTTTTTACTGTCCGTTATTGAATATCATACCTTTTTTGTTTCATTGAGGACAATGCATGAATCAAGTTGGGGGGTGAGGTTGCATTATTTGCATCTTACACCAATGTTTGTGGGAATATTTCGCACGGATATTCGCGCTTGCTGACACTAAAAAAAAAAACCAAGTAGGAATATTTTGCGCGGATATGCGGCTGCTGATACCCAAAAAAAAAAATAAAAAAAAAATAAAAAGTAAAAAATGGGATACCTTTATAAGGCTTTCAAATTTTTTTTCCTTTTTCTCCTATCCATCGGTGATTGGTCTCCCCTTCTTCTTTTCTTTTTCTTCTCTTTTTCTTCTTCTTCTTCTTCGTCGTTCTCTCTATTCTCTGTAAAAACAACCCACCCCCTGCAAATCCATGACCATATACGCCGACGATCTAGTCTTCTGTTTAATAATTTTCCTTATATGTTTGTATTTGTTCATGAGTGCTCTTTTTCTGCTCGCACTTAGGGTGAGGGGTTTCCAGCGTAACCCAAATATCCCTCGAGTTGATTAATTGTTGTGTTTTGTTTGTTGGTTTCAGCAGCTAAACATA
Source organism: Ilex paraguariensis (assembly GCA_963454935.2). Lineage (NCBI taxonomy): Eukaryota > Viridiplantae > Streptophyta > Magnoliopsida > Aquifoliales > Aquifoliaceae > Ilex > Ilex paraguariensis. The sequence continues at coordinate 981,789 of CAUOFW020006502.1, forward strand.
TCTCTACACCCACTGCCTTTCCCTCTTTCTTCATCTTCTTCTTTTTCTTATTTCTGTTGTGCTATTCTCTATAACACGACTCAAATCCCAACAGTCCCATGACCATATTCCCCGAAGACCTAGTCGTTTGTCTCATGATCGGCATTTATTTACTCTATTTGTACATGACTCTTCTTTTTCTGTCCGCATTTAAAATCAAGGGTTTTCGTCCTAGCGAAAACCCAGATCTGTGTAGAGAAAATTAATTTGTGTATTTTCTTTGTAGGTTTGGACAGTTGAATAGATCTCTACCCTACAACTTGATCCCCAAACTCCACACACTAGTAAATTCGAAACATTGGGGACAATGTTCAGTTTAGGATGAGGGGTGTGATCTATGATTCCAGTTTGTTATAGTTTCGTATTTAAAAAAAAAAAATTGTTCTGGATTGCGTATTTTTACAGCAGTTTTGCTTGTATTTCATGATCACATTAAATGCAGCTTCAATCATTTTTGTGATTGACAGACGTTAAAGAACCAGATAATGAGTCTTAAAGCATAGAAAATATGAATGTTAAAATTTTTTGGTTTAGTTTGGGAGTCTTGCGCACATTTCCATCTGATTTGCATGCTGTGATCATGAGAAAAGCAAGAGTAGTTAGAAAAATTAAAATCCAAGAAGCACAGGCAAAACTATGTGTGGCAGAAGTACTTTTGCTAAACGTCGTCGTGTCAAACGGCTAGGTGCTTATAAACAATGTGGCAGGTGTTTTCACATGAAAAAATACAATCAGTATTCTAAACCAATTTTGGGTTGTGCAACCGATCAAGTAAACTAGATAGTGTATGGGCAGAGTAAGGATTTTCCTAACACGCCATCTTATACCAGTCCAGGACTTACACGTTATGTGCGACAAGAAGTGGGAAGGGTCACTAATAATGACATAGACACAAGCGATGACTCGGATTAAATTTTGACTAATAAGGACAAAGTTGTGGAAAAATATGTTTTGGGGATGAAGGTTAATGGTCCGAATTTTTTGTGTAAATATTTGTTTATGTACAAAGTCTTTTTGTTGAAATAAAGATGTGGGCCGAGTAAGGATTGTCCTAAAATGCCAACCTGTAGCGTGGGTAGGGACTTATCCTTAGACGCCATAGTTTTCCAAGTTCAATGTGTGCATTTAGTCTTTTTTCAATTTTCATAGATAAATGTGTATGTAAATAACTTTGATTTTTATTCGAGTGAAAAAAAAACCGCATTTCCTTGAAAAATGGTATTTTCTCTATGCTTAAATGTCAAATGTACATTGATATTTGTTAATCTTAAGGTATAGAATGACCAGACTCAAAAATAGAATTAATATATAACCAACATTCTTTGGAAACCTGACATAACCAGTGGAGATAACGAAGAATATCATGGTAAATTTTGAGCCTTGCGATGCTTTATGAGAGACAATCAACATTTACTCAAGTAAGCTCTTTCACTTTCAATTGTTGAATAATCTCATTAAATTTGCTTTGATTAAATGAAACTAAAATAATCTATTGACATATCCTACAGGGAACCTTTGCATGCGACACATACATAGACACATACTTGAAAAAGGATTTTAGGCCATCTTTGAGTTGATTTTGAGCCTTAGCCATTGCTTCTACGAAATTATATCCCTAGTTAGTCATGTTTGAGCCTTCAATGAAGGATTTCCTTTTAAAAAAAACCCATATGATAACTGAGCCACAAGAAAATACACTTAACATACCTTGCTATCCAATTTTTTTGCACCCTCTTATAAATCGGTATGATATAGAAAGGCAAGAAAAACAGAAAATAAGATGGTGGCTACTGTTCAACGAAGAATCGGTGGAAACAACCAAGAATGAAAAAAAAATAGGGAATTGCCAAGAAAGTGAAAAATGAAAAAAAAGAAAGAAAAAAAATATCATTTCTAGGCAAAAGATCGAAAAACATGAAAGAGGTGTACTACACTACATTAAAAAGGGGATAGTTTTTCAATACCATTGACGTCATTTCGTTATCCACTAACCTCTGGCCACATTACAACCTATACAAAATCCTAATTAATCTCAAGTTTGATGCATGTGTGTGTTGTCGACTAAAAACTGGGGTATGTTAAATAGTATTTCTTTAATTGCATTTATATTCTTCCATGAGATTATGCCAAGAACATGATTAGTCTACTTTCTTAAGACTTTCACTCCCTTTCTAACTGTGCAAGTGATTCTTCGATTGGCCATCCTCTGATCACATGCCCTTTGTGAGACAGGTCACTATAATCGGAGTGAATTTTTTTACTGAGAGCATTCTAAGAGAGGTTTGAGAAATCAAAGCTATCTATGGAAGGTGATAAAGTGGAATTTTTGTTATATAACAATTCTTGCTACTAGAATGATCATTCCTATTGCACAAGGAATTCCAAATACCAATGTAACAAGTGTTTATTTTTGTTTAAAGTACGTACCAATGACAGAGAAGTGTTCGGGAAATAATTCGAAATTAAGGGATGTGTGTATCAACGATCCTGTTGCCAACTCATTCTGACAAGAAATCTTACATATAAACATCTTTTTAATTGGAGTTTGTAGGTAATTTCACTGGAAACCTTCACGAGACAAAACTCGTCCACTGGGGATCACCTAGGGGTTTAACGGCCTGTTGTATATGCTAAATGCAATTGTGTCATCTACGAAAGTGGTTTTATTTTGTTATGTTGTTATTTATTACTAGGGACTAGTAATATTTAGATTGGAGGTATGATTAACCCTAATTAATGCATACTTTAATTAAGTTAATAGGTCAATTGTATTAGTTAAACAAAGTTAAACTAGTCAAAATAAGCCAAATTAGAGTTAGTGAGTGAATAAAAGATAATGCATTAATTGTTGTTCTTTTCAGGGTTTTGTGCGTCAAAGCTACAAACTACTGGGGAGCCAATTGAATTAAAGCTAGAAACTACTGGGGTGCCAATTATCAAAGCCCAAAACAAAGGGGAATCAAAAAATTCAAGGCCACCAAACAAGACTTTCATGTAATTCAAGGCCACCAAATAAGACTTTCATGTAATTCAAAGCCACCAAACAAGACTTTCACCCTCACTTGTTGCCTATAAATACCACCCCTTAGGACTTGTAAAACATTCATCTTTTGGTAGTGAAAAACGCTCCAAAAGTATTATTGCTTTCCTTATTGCTTATTGTTTTCTTTAAGTATTGCTTTCTTTTATTGTATTATTGCTTCCTTTTCATTTATTGCTTTCTTTTACTTTAAGTATTACTTTCTTTTATTGTGTTATTGCTTTCTTTTACTTCCATTGCTTAAGCTTCCTTCTTCCCTTAGAGTAGTGAAACTCTTCCACTTTTCTAGAGTTTTACCAAAACCGTGAAGGGTGGAACGTGATTCACTCATTCTTTATCGAAGATCGGCTCCTTGTGTAAAATGTTTTACCTTGTAACTCCTCTACTTGGAGGGATGATCATCACTCACTTTTCTAACTTTAACAAAGCCATGAAGAGTGAGTAGTTTCTCATCCAATCTTTAGTAAGAGATGATTATCCGGAAGTTATATTTATGCATTTCGTTTATGCTTAGCTCTAGTCTTTATTTCTTCATAATGTCTTCTCATCATATTGTTGTCTTTATTTTAAGCATGAATAACTAAATCTCTTAGTTGACAAAACCAAAAGAAACCTCCACTTGGGTATACCATTTTCAACTCATTCTTCTCCCTTTTTTCAGAGTTCAATGGTTCAGTTTGACTGGGTTGAGGGTCGATAACTTGGTGAGTCTTTGATATTCTGTGGGTCTAGTCACGGTTTTTGCTTAGATATTCACCAATCTTATCCCTAGCTTCACACGAATCAATCATTCATTCATGCTCCATTGGAGGAGGGTTTCGAGTTGAGACGGTATTCCTATTGGAGTGACTTCTTGGATTTGCCAACATTTATTTCTCATTTTACTAGCATCAAAACAACTTCCAATAATCAAAGATTTTACACTTTCTTTCTCCCAAAATCACCTTCCCCTCGGTTTACTTCCTTCCCCTGTGGAAACGACCTTGGAATACCACCAAGTAACACACAATCCGTGAAAGTCTCCTTGCGCTTGGGGAGCATTTTTGTTCACACACACACACACACATTTGACATTTCATTCATCCACTATTTCGTTGCTCTTTCTTTTGACATCATCCCAAGGAGAGTGACACTCCCCTTCATCCATATACTATACATGCTAAAAGGTGATGTTTAGAGGTTAGGAAACAACAAGGAATTTTGTCAAGCAAACATGATATTTTTAAAAGATCTCAAGTTTATACATTAACAATACAAGAGTAAAGCCAATCCCACCATAAATAACCATTCCAAAGAGTAATCATTCCCATAATAATTTTCAAGATAATCATATCCAAAAGATAATACAATAAACAATAACCACAATGTATCTAAAGTCTGATGTAAGATAATCACACGAATAAACACATAGAGAATATCTTCGCTCACACACGCACAAATCCTTGCAAGGATATCAAATTTTGGGAAGGGCGTCTACCGCTGCATTGTCCCATATCAATGCACCAGCAATAATGAATCTGACTCAGGCATAGTACACTAATCCTTTGACACGGCACCCGTGAGCTAATAGTGGTTTGGTTACGAGTGGTAGAAAAAGTTCAAACCCGCACGGAGTAAGAACCACACATATCTACCCACTCTACGATACCCAGNCTAATAGTGGTTTGGTTACGAGTGGTAGAAAAAGTTCAAACCCGCACGGAGTAAGAACCACACATATCTACCCACTCTACGATACCCAGTCAACAGCCACCCATGGTCATCCAAACACCTCCATGAGATACAATCACCAACAATTTCTCAACAAAAATTCATAATTCCCAAAATTTCTGGTATGTTATCCAATAGAACCATGTAAGAAAAATAGACAGACGATCAACATCAATATCACTTTATTGTTTAATGGAAAGTCTAAAGTTTGGAAATCAAGAACAAAGGAAATATGGAGAGAAAAATCCATTTTTCTTAAAATCTAAGGTTTGAAGATGAAAAAGAGAGCTTTAATGGTTACCCAACTATCACATTGTTTAAAACAAGACATTTATTGCAAGAATAAAAAGAATTAAAGATTTTATGACATACATATTGAATTTAGAGTCAAAAGAGTACATATATACATAAGCCCTGGCCTCAATGTAGGAGAATGAGAAGAAATTCCTACCTTGAATCAAAGTTCCAAACCAAAACCCAAACTCTAGAGACCTTCTTTCTCACTTTCCTCCTTTGCTCTATCTTCTCCTAGGGTGCTAAGAGGTTGGGGGTGAGAGTGGAGTGAAAAGAATGGGAGTTAAAAGCCTGAAATCAGTGTTTTAAATATAGCAGTCCCAAAGTTATTATTTACAGGCTGTTTGGGTTTTCTCCAAAATTATGATTTTACCACTAAAAATCTCCAATTTGATCCACATGACTATCCTAAGATTTTTCGACATTTTGGATTCATTTTTAATGTTATTTTAACCTAAAAATATTTATTTTTATGATTTATCTCAAAACTAAAATAAATTTACACTTGAAATACTAAAATTACTATTTTATTCCTTCGAACCGCTATATGTGCTAAACGATTATTCCAAGTTTTTGAGATCTCCCAGGTTCAATGATAATATTATTTTGACCTAAAAAAATTAATTTTTTACTTAATTACCCTTATCAACCTTAAACACCTCTAAAAATTAAATTTCAAAAAAAATTTGCCTCCCTAGTATTTATTCATATTATTGAAATTTATAGAGTTCATACATACCTCATCACCTTAATTAGCATTTCAAAAAAAATTACTTGCTATATAAAGATAAGAGTGTGGAGGTTTACAATTCACCCCCTTTAAAAAAAGTTTTGTCCTCGAAACTTACCTTAAGTAGAGAATAGATGAGGGTACTTCTCTCACATCTCCAGCTCTGGTTCCCAAGTAGCTTCATCCATTCCATGGTATTGCCACAAAACCTTCACTAGTCTGATGACTTTGTTGCGAAACACCTTCTATTTTGTATCAAGAATCTTCACTGGTTGTTCTTTATAGGTTGCTCCGTCTTGAACTTCAATATCCTCCAAATCTATAACATGCGTGGTGTCCGATTAACACTTCCTTAACATCGACACATGAAACACATCGTATACTCTGGATAATCAAGCTGGTAATTGAAGTTGGTACGCCGCTTTGCTCACCGATTTGATCACTTCAAATGGTCTTATGTACCTTGGAGCTAACTTTCCATTCTTTCCAAATCGCAGCACTCCCTTCTTGGGTGATACTTTAAGAAACACGTGATCTCCCACCTTGAATTCCAAGGGTCTTCGTCTTTGATCCGCATAGTTTTTCTGTCGAATTTGTGCCGTGCGCAGTCTCTCCCGGATGAATTGAATTTTCTCTGTAGTTTCTCAAACAATTTTCGGCCCAAACAAGCTACTCTCGTCAGCTTCCAACCAACAAGTTGGGGACCTACATAGTCTTCCATACAACGCCTCATACAATGCCATCCCAATACTTGCCTGATAACTGTTGTTGTATGCAAATTTCACCAACGGCAAATGATCGCTCCAACATCCATTGAAGTCCAACACACAAGCATGTAACATGTCTTCTAGAATCTGGATCACCCTCTCGGATTGGCCATTTGTTTTGGGATGAAAGGCAGTGCTGAAGTGCAACTCTGTCCCCATAGCTCTTTGATGACTTTGCCAAAATTACAATACGAAATGAGAATCAAGATCTGACATAATGGATAGTGGAACTCCATGCAATCTCACTATCTAGCGAATATAGAGCTTGCTCAGGGTCTCTAATTTATCGGTGGTCTTCATACTCAAGAAGTGAGCGGACTCGGTGAGTCTAACAATAATGACCCATACGACATTATGCCCTTGTGAAGTCCATGGAAAGCCAGATACAAAGTCCATGGTGATGTGATCCCACTTCCACTCGGGAATAGGCAAGGACTGCAATAATCCTTCGGGCTTTTGATGCTCAATCTTCATTTGCTAACACACCACACATTTTGAAACGTATCTAGTCACATCCTTCTTCATTCCCTTCCACCAATACTGCCGCTTCATGTCCTTATACATTTTGGTACTTCCCGGATGTATGGAGAACTTGGAATGATGACACTCGCCCAACACTTCTTCCCTTACTTGCTCATGATCGGGTACACGTAGCCTTCTCCAAAATCGTAATAATTATCACTTATCACCCAATTCTCAATAATCTCACTCCTCTCCAACATACTTCGGATAGCCTCCAACTTGCTGTCTAGTCGTTGCAACGCCACAATCTTTTGTTGAAGTATCGGTTGAGCTACAAGATTGAACATGCATGGTCGATCCTCCTGTCTATCCACCCATAGATCAAATTCCTCCAAAGCATCCATCATCTTCCACCTATTCACCACAAGGGAATTAATTTCACCCCGAGATTTTCTACTCAATGCATTCGTTACTACATTCGCCTTCCCTGGATGGTAATTGAGGGTGAAATCATAGTCTTCTAAATACTCAATCCACCTTATTTGCCAAAGATTCAAGTCCTTCTGGGTGAATATGTACTTGAGGCTCTTATGATCAAAAAACACTTGGAATTTCTCTCCGTACAAGTAACACCTCCACAACTTAAGAGCAACCACAGCGGCAAGCTCTAAGTCATGGGTGGGATAATTCTGCTCATGAACGTTTAGTTGCCTAGAGCCATAGGCAACCACCTTCCCTTCTTGCATTAGCACACACCCCAAGCCTGGTAGCGAAGCATCGGTGTACACATCGTATCCTTCCCTATTACTTTGAATAATGAGGATAGGAGCGGTTTTCAACTTCTCCTTCAAGGTGTGAAAAGCTAGTTCACACTCTTGAGTCCATAAGAATTTTTCTCCCTTCTTTGTGAAATGTGTCATCGGCATTGCTAGCTTTGAAAATTCTTCCACAAACCTCCGATAGTAGCCTGCTAAGCCTAGAAAACTATGTACTTCGGTCACATTCTTTGGTGGTTCCCACTTTATCACTGCCTCAATCTTTACGGGGTCAACAACTACCCCTTGTTTCGACACAACATGGCCAAGAAATTTCACTTCCTTCATCCAAAACTCACACTTACTCATCTTCACATATAACTTATGTTCTCTCAATGTCTGTAGCACAATAGAGAGATGACGTCCATGTTCCTCATGAGTCTGGGAATAGATTAGTATGTCATCAATAAATATGATGACAAATTGATCTAGATACGATCGAAATACCCTGTGCATTAAATCCATGAAGGCTGCTAGAGCATTAGTCGATCCGAACGGCATCACCGTATACTCAAAATGACCATACCGAGTACGAAAAACAGTCTTAGGAATATCTTTCTCTTTGATCCACAATTGATGATGCTTTGTGCAAAGATCAATCTTGGAGTAATACTTAGAACCCCTCAACTAATCAAATAGATCATCAATTCGTGGCAAAGGGTATTTGTTCTTCACTATTACCCGATTCAATCTTCGATAATCTGTGCACAATCGAAATGTCTCATCATGCTTCTTCACGAAGAGTACTGGGGTTCCCCAAGGTGAAGTGCTCAAATGGATAAACCCAATGGTCAACAGATGATCCAACTGCTTCCTTATCTCATTTAACTCCAAAGGTGCCATCCGATAGGGAGCAATGGATATGAGTTCAATTCCCGGGTAGAGATCAATCTTGAACTCAATTTCCTTGTATGGGGGTACCCTAGGTAGTTTGTCTGGGAAGACATTCAAAAAATCCAATACTATCAACACCACATCCGCATGGAATTTATCCCGTTCATCTCCCATCAAGCTAGCTAAGAAGCTCAAATGGCTCCCCACTTTTGCTTTCAAGAATCTACTACCCGTAGTAGGAAATGGATGGGAGAAATTTCGGTCATTCACGAAATTGAATACTACCCCTCCCGGTAGTTGAAAAGAAATCTGTTTATCGAAACAATTCATTATCGCCCGCAATGTGGATAACGAATTCATCCCAAAGATCACGTTATACCCCTTCATGTCTAAGGCAACCAAATCTACAATCAATTCGTGCTCCCCAATTCGAAGCATGCAATCCCTACGCACCCGACTAGTATCCAACCGTTATTTCGTAGGCATATTAATACACAACGCATGTTCTAGCTTCTCGAAGCCCAATCCCAATTTAATAGCATATGCAGTACGTATAAATGAATGAGTCGCACCAGGATCAAATAACATTTGGGCCCAAGAATTGTAGAGGAGAAACAATACCTTCCACCACTGCATTGGAGGCATCTTCCTCCGGTTGAGTCAAAGCAAATACCCCTCCTTGGTTGGCGCCACTTGGGGCTAGAGCTTCAAATGGTCTTTACTATTGTAGTGGCCTTTGTAGCGGTGGCTTGTTTGCATTCACACGCCCGGTTGCTTGATTGGTTTTGGTTAAAAGCAATGGGCAATTATCTTTGAAGTGCCCAACACCTCCACATGCAAAGCATCGACGTGGGTCGGTGCCTACTCTCTCTGGTACTCCTCCCACTCCTTGAGCTGTCTGTGGTCTCTATCCAACTGCCTAATCTGGGCAACGGTAGGGTGCCGCTCTCTGTGCTCCACTACTATTAGCACCGGTCTTGATCGGACCTTTCCTCATAAGGTTTTGTCACTGCTGATTATCTTTCATGTCTCTCTCCACCAACATAGCCCTATCCACAAGATCCCTATAGTCATGGATCCTAAGAGCCACAAGCTTCTCTCTAATGGCCGACCTCAAGCCTTGCATAAAATGTTTGACCTTCCTAGCCTTTGTGGATATGAATTTTGTGGCATATCGGGACAACTCCTCAAACTTTCTCTTATATTCCCCCACCATCAAACTACCCGATTGAAGAGCAAGGAAATCAACACTCATCTTATCTCTAACTGACTCAGGAAAATATTTGTCTTGGAAGACTTGATTGAACTCCTCCCAAGTAAGTGCATATGTGTTCCTCCATCTCTTTACCGAATTCCACCAATTGTCGGCCTCCCTCTCGAACAAATAGGTAGCTAAGCCATCCCTCAAGTCTTTCGTAACTCCCATGCCGTCACAAATCTTCTTCACCTGGTTGATCTATCTATCCGCATCCAAATGATTGGAGCTCCCTTGGAAGGTAGGCGGGTGTTGCCTCAAAAATTCCTGAAGAGTTACCATCCTTCGGTTGTCGTCCCCATTACCCGACACTTGTGCTAGGGGGTGAGCTCCACCATTATGGTTGTTGTTTTCATTCTGATTTTGTACCAAAGTGGTGAGCTCCATTAAACATTGATATATCCCGCTTATGGCATCGGGAGGTGGTGGTGGTGGTGGATTTGCTTGTCCTCCACGCCCACGCCCACGCCCACGCCCACACCCACGTCCACGTCCACCTCCACGTCTACGTCCACCGTCCATCATGTACATCAATTCATAATTTAGTTTTACTGATGTACAAGACATCCTAGTTATCACTTTGATCTAAAGCATAAGGCTCGTATAAAATTAGATCAACAATTTTCGTCAACCTAGTCCTACTTTTCTAGTGGTAATCCATAACCTACAACTTTCATGTAAAACCTAATTCCTAGGCTTTGATACCAAAATTGTAACACCCCAAAAATAGGGGGTCCTTAATTTAACAAAATTCGGGCAGAGTCTCCTTTGTACAGGGGGCTCTACCTAAAATACAACCTGTGCAATTATACTACATTGACAACACCGGGTTCATTTATGAATAAAAATTGACCACACCGGGTCCATTTATAAGTGAACATTAAAACAGTCCATATAAGTTCGATTTGTAATGCCCCAAAATCCCCATTGGACGACATTACTATCTAAAATCATTCACATCATGAAAGCACTAAATAAATCCATCAATAATAATAAAATTTCATTCATCATATGTAATATCCACAATATTATCCCAAAAGAATAGACCAAGCTATGACAATTACATTCCAAAAGAGTTACATTTAAACTTAGCAGTAGAATAAACAAAATATTAGACTATACATGATCGTAAATAAATTTTCTTGTCTAGCACAAAAATAAACTATAGCTCTAGACGTCCACCTCGGGATCTAGGTTTTCCTCTAGTGGAGCCTCCCAATTTCCTGGCTCGTCAACTCCGGGATCTTCTTTTAGCACGAAGTCTAAAAAAAAAATATTATTGGTAGGGGATGAGCACTAAGCTCTATAAGAAAATTCTCCCAAACTCTAACAAGGTTTGGAAAACATAGAAAACGATCAATCTCATTTCACAAATAGCATACATAAATTTTGAAAGAAAACATGATATTTTTAAAAGATCTCAAGTTTATACATTAACAATAATTAAGTACAAGATTAAAGCCAATCCCACTATAAATAACTATTCCAAAGAGTAATCATTCCCACAATAATTTTCAAGATAATCATATCCAAAAGATAATGCAATAAACAATAACCACAATGTATCTCAAGTCTGATGTAAGATAATCGCATGAATAAACACATAAAAAATATCCTCGTCCACACACACACAAATCCTCGCAAGGATATCAAACCTCAAGAAGGGTACCTACCGATGCATTGTCCCATACCAATGCACCGGCAATAACAAATCCGACCAGGCACAGTATACTAATCCTCTGACACGGCATCCGTGAGCTAATAGTGGTTTGGTCTTCGCAAGGCACCAACCCCACTACGAGTGGTAGAAAAAGTTAAAACTCCATGGAGTAAGAACCACACACATCTATCCACTCTACGATACCCGGTCAACAGCCACCCATGGTCATCCAAACACCTCCATGAGATACAATCACTAACAATTTCTCAACAAAAGTTCATAATTCTCAAAATCTCCAAAATTTCTCGTATGTTATCCAATAGAACCATGTAAGAAAAATAGACAAGATATCAACATCAATACCATTTTATTGTTTAATGGAAAACCTAAAGTTTGAAAATCAAGAACAAAGGAAATATGGAGAGAAAAATTCATTTTTCTTAAAATCTAAGGTTTGAAGATGAAAAAGAGAGCTTTAATGGTTACCCAACCATCATATTGTTTAAAACATAGCATTTATTGCAAGAATTAAATATTTTATAACATACATATATTAAATTTAGAGTCAAAAGAGTACAAATATACATAAGCCCTAGCCTCAATATAGGAGAATGAGAAGAAATCCCTACCTTGAATCAAAGTTCCAAACCAAAATCAAGCTCTAGAGACCTCTTTTCTCCCTTTCCTCCTTTCCTCCATCTTCTCCTAGAGTGCTAAGAGGTTTGGGTGAGAGTGGAGTGAAAAGAATGGGAGTAAAGGGGCTGAAATCAGTGTTTTAAACACAGCAGTCCCGAAGTTATTGATCACAGGCTGTTTGGATTTTCTCCAAAATTACAATTTTACCACTAAAAATCTCCAATTTGATTCACATGAGCCTAAGGTTTTTCGATGTTTCAGATTTATTTTTATTATTATTTTAACCTAAAAACATTTATTTTTATGATTTATCTCAAAACTAAAATAAATTTAAACTCGAAACACTAAAATTACTATTTTACTCCTCCGGACCGCTATATGTGTTAAACAGCTATTTCAAGTTTTTCAGATCTCCCAGGTTCAATGATATTATTATTTTGACCTAAAAAATTAATATTTTTACTTAGTTACCCTTATCAACCTTAAACACCTCCAAAAATTAAATTACAAAAAAAATTTGCCTCCCTAGTATTTATTCGTACTATTGAAATCTATAGGGGTCATGCATACCTCATCACCTATATTAGCATTTCAAAAATAATTATTTGTTATATAAAGATAAGAGTGTGGGAGTTTACAAGAAACAAAATGGAAAAATTAGAAAGATTCCAATAACTTTTCATAAGCTTGGGATATTTGTTGGACCAAAATATTGGACTTTATTTTTATCCCCTCACCTATTGGTTCATCGATGAAAGGATGCATGTAGGGGAAATGGATGTTTTGGGTCAGACCAAATTACCTAGAAAATTGGCTAGGACTGTATCTCTCAAAACTACAATTGGAAAACTTAGAGGCAGACACAGAACTTCCAATGTGAAGATAACAAGGCAACAAGAAACTAACCCCAAAGAGGCATTGCAACTCTCTACCTTCCTCAAAAGAAGTATTTGGGTTAGCAAAAATGGCTCAAGGTAGGAGGAAGAATAAATAAAATTAGAGAATTGGTGTATAGGGAGTTTACTCTATTTGTGCCAAGAGTGAAGAAGGTTCTGAAATAAGAATCAAAAGTCTTCTTAGTATGTAGAACTGAGGCAGAAAGCAATTGATGGGCATAGTTTAGAGGTTGATATTTAGGTTTAGGAAAAGTATCAAGGGGCCAGACCTCCAGGAAATAATCATAGAGCCATGCTTGGACGAGCAAAAAAAGGGCTCCACAACTGATAGTGATCATACTTTTAGTTAGATTGAAAAGGCCTTTGTATAGTGCCCCAAAGACGAAAGGAGCCAAGACAAGTTTCTTTTAATTGGTTTATTGGATGGAGCCAGTGGAGGAGGAAGGCATAAAAAATTGACTTAGCCAATGGAGGAGGAAGGTAATGTGTTCTACGAACAAAGGAGTAAGGGATTGAGAAGCAAAGAAATGATTGATAAGGTTGCTATATCCTATGCTAGAAGTGATATTGATAAAATCATGACTTGTTGTCAGTAGAGAAACAAGCATGTACTTTCATACTTGTCGATGGAAGCCTTTCCAGGTGAACGATGTCCAATATTGTCATAGATATAATTCCTAAAGGAAGAAGCATGACATTGCATGATTGAGACCAAAAGCATGCGGCGACACCGATTAGCCTCTGATTAATGTGAAAATTGCAGATAGTGAGCTTAATCATTTCAAAAATGCCCAAACGTCTCTATTGGGAGGCATAATGGGTTTCCATCTTTGTTATCCAATCGACCTACCATTGGTCAGGATTGATCCATGAATGACGTGGGTTAGTTCCTTGATTCCATGATTTCCATAGGAGTTAGGACTGGTTCAGCATTAAGGTTTTGCCTTCGTGGAAAGGGTAATGGTCAGAGAATCTTTCGCAAACATATGAATTAAATGAGGGACCAAGAACAAGAATCATACTTGAACTGGGGGTAGGGATAAAAACTCTATGGTCTATAGAATCATTTGCGACTTGCTTAATCTCAATAGGAAACCTTGGTGAAAAAGGAATTTCATAAGTGGTTGATGATGGAGGATTATGTTTCTTTGGTGCCATTTGGAATATCAAAAGAAAAATCGCTAAAGAAAATGAAAGGAAGAAGCAGGAATGAGACGAAGAAGAGCGAAGTGAATAGTTCAACCATCAAAACTCTTTAAGTGTTTAAGGAAGACAACTTTTATGACTGTTCATTTTCTTGAGTTAATTAAGATTAAGCTAATTTAAATGAGGGGGCATTTTTTGGATCTAAAGTAAAAAATCATAGGAATGTTCGATGAATTGACATCTGGAAAATTCAAAGGCATTAAGAGGAGGCCACATGTCAGAATGTAAAGAAAGGCAGGAAAGGATCAACCACAACTGCTTTCAAAAAGGGAGATAATAACCTGGTAGTTACCAGCAAGTCAACCATTGGTGTAGGCAGAACCATCGAAATTAGTGGCTATAAAAGGCGGATGATGGAGAAGTTAAAAGACAGATTCAAACCCCCACAAGACCCACAATCTGGGCATTTTTGGGAGTAGTGTTAAGTTAGTTTTAGGAAGTAGTTACTATCGTAGTCAAGGCTATTAATTTTTCTTTTTGTAACTAAAATCCCTTCGAATGGATTAATAAAGGAATTCTCTTTTATTAGTTCATTTTTCTATGTGTTTATCCCTTTAAAATTCATCCAAGAAGTTCTAAAACAAGGCAATTGGACCCATCATAAGCAATTGCCTAAGAATTGTCTGTCAACCGAGTCTCCTCTGTCAATAACACCTGATTTTGGAGCAATACCGATAGACCTGATTTTCCTGCCAAAAGGAGCAATCCATTTTCCCACCAAATTTTCATGAATTTTTTTTTCTCGTGAAACTTGGTACCTGTTATCTTGTGTACCACTCTACCCCTATTTTAGCACCCGATGTCTTCTCCAAGTTCTTGTCTTCAGATATAACTCTCTAATTTTTACCACTCATAGCTTTACCTTGTATCTATGCACAACTTCTCTGTTTTATCTTTCATCTCTTGCCTCTTTGCACATCTTTACCTTGTTTCTTGATGGGTTAAGTGTTTTATTTGATTATGAGTTTGTGATGTAATAGATTAATTAGAACATATGAGTAATAGGTGTTTGATAAAATATCTAAACTAGAATGAACTATTATTAATACCCAATTACACCCACTAGATTAACTTTTGACTTCCCTAAAGTATAGCTCACTAAATCTATAGTCTGAGCATACCAGCTAGACAAAATTTCATGAATAATGAGATTGCTCTAATCAATTTATTATTTCTACAACTACAATGAGTGAGAAAATGAAGAAGGGGGGGGGGGGAAGTAAAAAAGAAAGCGTCATTGTCTGCCTTTCCTTGATTACTGTCAACATTCGCCCACGCTGCTTTTGTGAAGACACATAAAAAAATTATAACTTGACTATAAAAAATTATAATTTTTGATACGATATCACAATAATTATTTGTAGACTTTCACATATACGGGTAGTATGAGATTTGAAATCTTCTCCATGACTCAGCAATATGATTTTGGACATAATGATTTAATTGAATTCATTATTATATTTGAATTGACAATAAATTTCATCTAATATTAAAATTATTTTTTAATTCTACAATAAAAGAAAATTTACTGATATATATAGTTATTAGTTTAACATTGCCCAGTTAACAGTCATTTAAGATTTATAATTTACTCATACTAGAATATGTGGGTATCTAATTTAAATAAAACAAGTGGAAGCTTGATTGTGGTTTGCATAAACTATTAGTTGGTAATTGGTATCTTATTTTTGTGTTTGCTTCATCGATATTTCCATATTTTTATCTATATATTTAATGACGTGTTGTTTTTGCAATTTTTTTTAATATTCGATCTTTTAGATGGATATCGATGACGAGCTTGTTCTTATTTATGTTCAATTTATTGGCGTCATGGCTGTAATGGTGCTTACTACTTGGCACAATATGAATAAAAGCCACAACGCAATTGTTATTTGATACAATCTAAATTTGTGGGCGATGTGACAAAAAGTGATGAATATTGTCATAATCTATTAAGAATGAATGTAGAGACTTTTTAATGATTTGTATACATTCTTAAAAGAATGATTTGTATACATCCGTGCGTAGATCAGGTGCCATGAGGCTATTCTAACTTATCCAAGTCCTCAGTTCGAGACTTGGGAATGCAGCTGCATTGAATACTCGGTTGGGAGAGTTTTGCCACCATTGTGCTCCTACTCGGCTTGAATCCAAATTAGTCGAACCTCGTTATGACTATTAGATATCGGATGGTCTAGACCAAAAAAAGAATTGAAAGGCTAAAGGATCTTGTACACTATAGTTTCGAGGAACAATTAACAATGTTTTTGCATATAATATCACATAATCTTAAGAATCGTGGTGCAAAATTCTACTTTAAGAGGTCAGGCAAAAGCATATCTTGATACTCCCACCTAGTCTTAAATGCTAAATAGGTATGGAAGATGAATTTTTAAAGCAACCATCTTCTGAAATGGAGACACCTACAGAGATACGCGAAAACACAGTATGTGGCCATATTCTAAGGTAACATTTTTTTATATATAACACCTTTTGTTATATGTTGGAGTTTTTTTTCATGCATTTCTCATTTGTTATTGATGCAAGTACAATTGTGTGGGAGCAATCGATGGTACACATCTTCTTGTGAAAGTTTCTACTGAATATGTTGCCCAATTTTGTGGTAGAAAACAATGGCCTTCACAAAATGTGCTAGCTGCTTGCACGCTAGATTTAAGATTTACCTATGTATTAGCCAATTGGGAAGGCTCAACAACTAATTCCTGAATCTGAGGTTGTGCTATTACTAGGGAGCATGAAATTACATGTCCTCCAGGTAATTACATAATTTAGAAATAATTATTTAAAAAATAAAATACCACTACTAAATAACATGTTATTGTTTGTGTAGGCAAATTTTATCTTGTTGATGCAGGATTTCTATTGTTAAAGCATTATATTACCCCATTCTGAAGTACTAGATATTACTTAAATGAAATAAGAGGTCGTGTACCAACCACTCCAAAATAGGTGTTTAACCATAGACATTCTTCTATATGGAACACAATTGAAAGAGCCTTTAAGGTACTAAAAAAAAGATTTAAAATCTTAGTTGATGAGCCAATGTTTGGTTGTATAAGTCAAACAAAGATAGTAATTGTTTGTTTTATTATGCATAATTATATTCGAGGAGTGATGCCAGGTGATCCACTCATAGCCGTTGTTGGCCTAGAGATGCGACATCAACCAGCCACATGTTAACGCATGATGTTCTCGACACATAGTTAACAAGGACTCAAGATGGAAGGGAAGGAAAAAGAATTCAAAAACAAATATTGAATGATATGTGGACTAATTTTTGTAATGGGCATCATTTGGGTGCTTAAAAATATTGTACTTTGATATTTTTTGCTACATGTAAATGGTAGTGTTTGTCTCTTTACTAGGGAATTGAAAATAAATACTACCTTATTTTTTATATAGTTTTCCTTTCAATTGTGCATGTATGTTGTTTCAAAATTGAATATGTGTCTTTTGTTGATTGATATTCAATATACGTGAGCTTTTATTTTAGGGATGGAGTCTCAAACCCTTGTAGGAGATGGGAAGAAAAAAAGAAAGAACGTAGTGTGGTCTAAGGAGATGACTCGATGTCTCATTCTGGAACTTATACAACAAGCTACTGTAGGTTATAAAGTGGACAAGGGCTTTAAAGATCACTCTTATACTACAACTTTATTGGCTATGAATTCAAGTTTAACCTTTCTCTCAGTCAAGAACATTTTATTAATCTGTTAAAAACCATCAAGAAAAACTATGGAGTCATACAAGATATGTTGAGCAAAAGTAGATTTGCTTGGCTACATATGTTACTGTAAGTATCATTTAAATAATATCGACTTCTAAATGTTACTTTTTGCAATTCAAAAACAAATGACAATTTGTCAATATATATGGTTGACTATAATGCTGGATATATTTTTACAGGCAAATCCATATACAAAAGGACTGAGTGGTAATAGGGTTAATATGATTTACGAATTAGCTATTGTGTGGCAATGATCAAGCAATCGGACAATGGGCATGTTCTGGTAATAATATAAATGCTAACTTGTCAAGTCAAATGGATGGTAGTGGCGCAAGACAAAGTTATTTTTGGAGACTCCTCTAACATTCCGGTGAAAGGTTAAAGTAAATTTCTTATTAAGCTCAAGAATGGAAATCATGATTTTATTTTTGATGTTTATTATGTGTCAGACATGAAGAATAGTATTTTTGAGTTTGAAGCAACTTTTGGAAAAGGGTTATGATATTAGCATGAAGAATCTTTACCTTACAATTAAAGATGCTCCTGGTAATTTGATACCTAATGTGGAAATGTCCAAGAATAGAATGTTTCTTTTGAATATTTAACATAATGATAAGAGATGTTTGAATGCTATTATTAAAAACGAGTCTTGGTTGTGGCACTTGAGACTTGGACATCTTAATTTTGGTGGCTTGAAGCTTTTATATAGCAAGAAAAATGGTGAAGGGTCTACCCTACATAGATTATCAGAATGAGTTATGTGAAGGATGTATCCTTGGCAAGAATCACAGATTAAGCATCTCAAGAGAAGTCAAGTGGAGAGCATCACGACCCTTGGAGCTTGTGCACACTGATGTTTGTGGTTCGTTGAAGTCTATGTCTAATGGTAAGAATCACTACTTTCTTACTTTTATTGATGAATATAGCTGGAAGATTTTGTTTTATTTTTTAAGAAGGAAGTCCGAAGTGTTTGATGTTTTTAAGGAGTTCAAAAATATTATTGAGAAACAAAGTGTCTATTTTATCAAGAGGTTGAGATTAGATCAAGGTGGAGAATATAGTTTTGATTTATTTGAAGACTATTGCAAGGAGCATGAAATTGTGCATCAATTCACGCCAAGCTACACACCTCAATTGAATGAAGTTGTGGAAAGAAAAAATAGAACTATTCTTGATATGACTAGAAGCATGTTGAAAGGAAAAAGATTGCCTAGAGAATTTTGGGCCAAAGCCATAGCACGTGTAGTGTACTTGTTGAATCGATGTCCAACCAAAAGTGTTCGTTTTAAGACCCCAGATGAAGCTTGGTGTTCATTCAAGCCTAGTGTAGCCCATCTTAGAGTTTTTGGATGCATTGCTTATGAGAAGATTCCTGAAACAAGGAGAACAATGCTTAATGATAAAGGTGAAAAGTGTATTTTTCTTGGGTACGGTGATAGAACAATGGAGTACAGAAGAACCACGGGAAGTCCAAAAATAGTTGATGAACGCAAAATATTACATATTTGACGGCCTCATTACATGCATTTTAACTCAACTTTTGCATATAAGTACTTAGAGTTAGCCAAAATTATGAATAATGTTGAATTTTCGATGTTGCAGGTAATTATAGCTTAAATGATGGATTTTAGACCTTGCAACTAAGTATGGATGTGTGGTGAAGGCATAGACACATTACATGACGATTTGGAGGCTTAAAAGTGAAGAAAACAAGGAGGTATTGGTGTTTGGGAACAAAGACACCAACACCCACACCATTTGGTTGCAGAGCCTTAGTTGTTGTCCATTTTTACCATGATCCGTTTTGAATCTGAAACAGTGAAAACATGAACGTTGTAGATTTGGATGTCTTCTGTATTGTGCCAAAATTTCAGCTCAATCCAACAGTTGGATCAAACGTTATGGCAATTTTACAAAAATTGGTCTGAGCAGAAAAGTGTGTACCGGTATGCCAAACTCTAGAAGGTTTAGTGTACTGGTATGCAATACTGGTACGCTCTACTGAATGCCCAACACGCCTGCAAATCATCTCCAACTTGCTTGGGGGCCCACCTACACTTCTCCCACGCCTACCCCATATAATTTCTACATGTAACCATGCCTCTCTTACACAAATTCTTGATTTTGGAAGAGAAGGCAATGGAGAGGAAGAGAGAGAAGAGGGGAGTTGCAGGCTAGCCTTGTACTAGCCTGTCAAAACCCATCCATTTAGCCCCTCTTGATGGGAGGGCTTTCACACACCTTGGGGGGGACCACCATGCACAAAAATTGAAGGCTCTCACACTCCATATACTCAGCATTCTTCAGCATTTCAAAGTGTGGCTACCTAAGCTTAGAAAGCTCCAAGGAGGAAGATGATGAATAGTAGATAGAAAACTTGGATTTTTGCATTTTCTTCCATCGTTTCACTTGTATTTTATTGTAAGACTCTTGTAAACTTCATTATTTACTTTTAATGTCATTTATTTCAAGTGCTTTGCAAGTTTAATTGAGTATCTTAGTTTCTACCATTGTTGTCTTAAGTATTCTTCATTTTCTAGCTTTAAAATGGGTATTGCATATTTTTCTTCATAGTTTAAGATTTCTTGCATTAAGTTAAGTTCCATGTTTCCTTTCTTTATTATGTCTCTTTACATTATGCATTTCCCTCTTGCTTTCACGAGTTGCTAGATTTTTAGTTGGCTAATCCAAGGGAGACCTCCTCTTGGGTTAGCCATTTCAACTCATTTTCTTTCCTCCTCTTGGTGTACGATGGTTCATTTTGACTGGGTTGAGGGTGGATGAGATGGTGAGCCTTTGATATTCTGTAGGTCTGGTCACGGTTTATGCTTAGATACTCATTCCATCTCGTCCCTAGCTTCCTATGAATTAATTGTTCATCTATGCACAAT
Source organism: Ilex paraguariensis (assembly GCA_963454935.2). Taxonomy (NCBI): domain Eukaryota; kingdom Viridiplantae; phylum Streptophyta; class Magnoliopsida; order Aquifoliales; family Aquifoliaceae; genus Ilex; species Ilex paraguariensis. The sequence continues at coordinate 1,002,772 of CAUOFW020006502.1, forward strand.
TGGAGGAAGGTTTCGAGTTGAATAGGCCCTCCCATTGGAATGACCTCTTTGGACTAGCCAACACTTATTTTTCTTGCATTTCCATTCACAAACTCCAATCACCAAACTCAAACAAAGATTTTACACTTTTCCTTTTTGACAAAATCACCTTCACACACTTGAACTTTCCTTCCTTGAGGAGACGACCTTGGAATACTTTTCCAAGTAAAACACGACAAGCAAAAAACTCCTTGCGCTTGGAGAGCACTTTTGTTCACACATGCACATTTCATTACACATTTTGTTCATTTCATTATCCCCCATTACACTTCCATTATCCATACACTACACATGCTAAAGGGTAATGTTTAGAGGTTAAGAAACTACAAGGAATTTTGTCAAGCAATAGCCACAAACACCTTCACATAGATCCCCGTCATCTTCTACAGGTGAATCATCATTATCGAATTCTAGTTGAAATGACAGACCAAGAAAAATAAAAAGTTTGCAAGAGATTTATGAATCTACGAATACAGAAGGTAACTAGAATTTGTTTTGTTTGTTCATGGATTGTGATCCTTTATGTTTTGAAGAAATGGTTCAAGAAGAGAAATGTAGAATAGCAATGGATAGAGAAATGAAAGCAATTTAAAAGAATAATACATGGGCACTAGTTAGTCTTCCCCAAGGTCATAAAGTAATTAGTGTGAAGTGGGTTATATAAAACCAAGAAGGATGCAAATGGTAAGTCCAAAGATACAAGGCGAGGTTAGTTGCCAAAGGCTACAGGCAAAGGGCCAAAATTGATTATGGCGAGGTATTTGCTCCCGTTGCACGTTTGGAAATGGTTAGGTTAAGGATTTCTTTGATGGCACAAAACAAGTGGAAGATTTACCAACATGATGTGAAATCTGCATTTTTTAATGGATTTCTTGAAGAGGAAATTTATGTTGAATAACCTTTGGGGTATGTGGAAAAGAGACGTGAAGATAAAATGTACAAGTTGGGAAAATCTCTTTATGGATTAAAGCAAGCATCGCGCGCATGGAATGCCAGAATTGACAAATACTTTTGTGATAATGGTTTTCAAAAGTGTCCTTATGATCATGCATTATATATGAATATGGATGACAATGGAAGTGTGCTACTTGTTTGCCCTTGTGTTGATGACTTGATCTTCACCGGCAATGATCCAATGATGTTTGGTGAATTCAAGAGAAGTATGATTAAAGAGTTTGAAATGACTGATATTGGTTTAATGTCTCATTTCCTTGACATTGAGGTTAAACAAAGTAAAGATGGAATTTTTATTTCTCAAAGAGTTATGCAAAAGAAATATTCAAGAAGTTCAAGATGGATTCTTACAACCCGGTGAACACACCTATATAAATTGGATTGAAATTGAGGAAGAGCATTAATGGTAGAAATGTAGATCCAACTTACTTTAAAAGTTTAGTTGGAAGTCTTCGGTACCTTACCTACGCAAGGCCAGAGATTCTTTATGGAGTTGGCTTAATTAGTAGATACATGGAAACATCGGATCAAACTCATCTTAGTGCGATGAAAAGGATTTTACATTATATTAGAGGTACACTCAATAATGGCTTATTTTATTCTTGCACTAATGGTTTTAGGCTTTTTGGATATTTAGATAGTGATTAGGGATGAGACTTGGATGAAAGGAAAAGTACCTCGGGTTATTATTTTTTCATGGGAGGTACGGCTTTTACTTGGTCATCCAAGAAGTAAGCAATTGCTACTTTGTCTACTTGTGAAGTGGAGTATGTAGCTACAAATTCAACGGTGTGTCATGTTATCTGGTTAAGGAACTTGTTGAATTATTTGGGTTTTTCTCAAGAAACTCCCACAAAGGTCCTTGTTGATAATAGATCGGCGATGGCATTGGTGAACAACCCAGTGTTTCATAAGAGGAGTAAACACATTAATATGCGCTACCATTTTATTAGAGAGCAAGTGAAGAATGGAGAAGTGAAGTTGGTGCATTGCAAGACTCAAGATCAAGTTGTCTACATTTTTACAAAGCCATTAAAGCATGATGTGTTTGGAAGATTGAAAATGATGTTAGGCATGAGAACCCAAGGAATTGGGTTTAAGGGGGAATGTTAGTTTTATAAACCCAATTCTTTAATGGGTAAATTTTGTATTTTACTTTTGGGGTTATTATGTAATATTAAAAAGTTATAAGGTCTTTTGTGTAATTATTATAAGAGTCCAAAATATTTGAAGAAGTCTGTTCATGCCTTTGGGAGGCCCATTCATGCACGTCTACATAGAAAGTCAACTCAACAAAGATTGACCGCTAAAGTAGGTTTCTTGCTTGGAGGCGGCTGGCCATGGAGTGATTTGATTCAAGGGTTTTCGACTGGAAAACAGAGGCATATAAAGGGCAAAGAGTTGCTTCCAAAACAAAGTGTGTTTATGTAGAAAAAACAGAGGAAACATTAGAGAGAAATAATTATGTGTTGCTGCAAGAGAAAACACAGCTGCTGTCTATGGAGCTGAAGCTCTGTTTGTGAGTTTTGAAAGTTAGTTTTTGTGTTTTTTTTGCTAAAAATTCAGATCAGCTTCCTCTTTGTATTTCTTGATATTGTGATCATTCTGGATAAAATATAGAGGTGGTCCTTGAGTGAAATTGGTGTAGTAGTGTAGCAAATTTATTTTTTGCCTTTGTTTTACTTGATTTTGTATACCTTTGGTGATCTATTTTGCTTTTAATTCCCAACAAGGTAGACTCCCAAAATTGTAACCAGCAGAAGCATGAAAAATGATTAGCACCATGCTAGAATCCACTCCCAACTTTTGGTCGAACACCAATATGTTCTCCATCTCATCTACTCCTACTGTACTTCCTAGTAGAGCCGTTATTCCCTATTATCGATCAACTATAGTTTCTCCTTGCACAACTGTCCCACATGTGCCTGCCAGAAACCCCACAATGCCATCCAACCCCTCTCATGCATCTACCAGCTCCTATTCTCTATCATCAAGCACCGCAACATCTCAAACCTCCAATGTCAACAATGACAACAATTATACTTTACTAGTTCTGCCTAGTGGACTGCCTTATGTTTTAGCCATAATTTAACATCCCATTTTCACTCGTTCAAAATTCGAAACAATTTCAAAGGAAAAACCATTGTTTACCTTACTGCTTAATATGCCACCAATCCCCGCATGATTGATCCCACTTCTTATACACAAGCCCAAAAGCACAAAGAATGGCAGGATGTTATGTCTTCGGACTTCATTGTTCTTATCACCCAAGGAACTTGGGATGTGATTCCTCCACCACCTAATCAAAAAATTATCGAGTACGAGTGGATTTGTAGAGCAATGGGGTTGTGGCTCGTTAGAAGGCCCAACTTGTCATTCAAGAATATAGCCATGATTACACCAAAACCTTCATTCCGGAGGTCAAGTAGCCCACTTTTTGAATTGTTTTCTCCATGGTACTTCAGTATAACTAGCATATCCAATTGTTGGATGTTTCTATTAGATGATGAGGTTTATGATCTAAATTATGCACTTCATGTGTGCCAAATTTGCAAGACTATCTATGGTTTGAAACAAACACTGTGTGCTTGGTTTGCAATGTTATCAAAACTTCTTATCTCTTTTGATTTTCAATCTAGTATGGGGGACACATCTCTCTTTGAAATACCTCTTCTAGCCGAATCACATCGGTTTTAGTATATGTCGATAACATTCTCATTGTAGGGAGCAACACTAGTTTCTTTGCTTCCTTTAATCGAACATTGATCCAAATTTTTAGCATGAAAGATATTGGTTCACTAACCTATCTTCTTGGTATTGAGGTCAAATGCAACTTTGTCGGTCTAATGCTCTCCCAATGTAGATATGCCTTGGAGTTATTTGAGCGTGCTCCCATGAAAAATTGGAAACCTTATTCCTCCACATTCCTTACCAAGCCCTCCATTGCTCCTATAGATGATGATGCATTTCAACCGCATCTTTACAAAAGTGTAGCTAATGCATTGCAATATCCTACAATCATACGCCCTAATTTGTCATTTGTAGTCAATCATGTTTGTCATCATATGCATATACCCCTCAATACATATTTCATTGTTGTCAAATGAATACATCATTTTGTGAAACAAACATTACACCACCCATATTTACTAGCAGGACCTCTTGATAATATTGCTTACTCTAATGTTGCTAGGCTACCGTGCCACTATTCTCGCTCCACTATTGGATTTTACCTTTTTCTTAGTAATAATTTAATTTCATGGTGCACTAAAAAGAAACCCATGGGTGTCTCACTCCTTAATTGAAGTTGAATATAGGACTCTTGCTCACAATGCTACTGACATCACTTAGCTTAAGATGTCACTTCATGGTCTTTAGTTTCAAGTTGCCCCTACATAGGTTTTATGGTGTTACAATATTTCTGCCATCTTACTTGCCACCAATCTGGTTTTCCATACAAGGACAACACACATAGAAGTGGATTAAAATTTAGAATATTTCAACTACAGATTAAATTGTTGATATCTTTACTAAAACATTTTCCTCTCAGCGGTTCAACCACCATAAGTATAAGTTGATGGTGGATGCAATCCCTCATCATCTTGAGTGGGCGTATTAGTATATCTCACTGATTTTAAAACCTCTAAGACTTATCCTTCCATTTGGTTTTTTTTTTTCTAGTATTGCACTAGTTCGAGGAGCTTGTCTATTAGAATAAACTCTGTTTAGATATCATTTATCTTGTAACCATCTAATACATAAGATAAAAGGACTACATGGGTTGGACTCTCATTAAGTTGGGAGATCCTTTTGCTCTTTACTCGATAGTGTGTTTGAGGTTTTCTACACTTCACTACAAGAACATAAGGATTTACCAACGTTAAATTGTTGGCAAAAGAAGAAACACTAGTGAATACTAGCGTTTAATAAAAATGTCACTATTGCCCATTAAATAAATTTAAACATTTGACAAAGATGATGTTTCATGATTTGTCCCACAAAGAATTAAACTTAAATGTCTTTTCCCATAAAATGATTTCTTCACACACACACACACACTCTGCCTCTCTCTCTCTCTCTCTCTCTCTCTATACTCCGCTGTCGACGCCTAATCTCTATCTCCCTTGAAGTCTCCCTCACCACACTTCTCTCTCTATTTCTCTCTAAACATGACCCAATTGTACCATCACCTCCACATTTCTTGATTATACACTTTTCTTCACCGGATCTTGTGTAGACTTGGTGATCAACAACTTCTCCGTCAGTGCCTTCAATCGAAACATCGACACTTCATTGAAGTATTCTGGTATTTTCCATCTCAATTCGTCGGCATCTTCACTCTAGTATTTGCTTTAGGGTTAGCTTTTGGAACATTCAATCATAGGTTCATTCACTTCCAAAAAAAAAAACCCTAATTTACATTTGATTATTTGATTATTTTTTATTTATTGTTTTGTAACATTCAGGTAGGTTGAAGCTTCTCCAATCTTTGAGTGTATAAATTTAATTAAACCATTGATGTGATAACTTCCTCTAAAATTACATACTAATTTTTGCTTATTACGATGTCTTTGAACACATATAAATGACATATATAGTTGCTCTTGTAGTTTGATTCAAAAAATATTTTTTTGAATGGAGTGATCCATCTATATTGCAATCATGGAAGGTTACTTTGTTAAGTAATCAAATTTGGTCTTGTAAAGACTGAGAATTATTGATGGAGTGATTGGTTGTGAGCATTGCCAAAAAGTATTTTATTCAATCCCTTGATTCTTGCTTCTTTTTCTTTTTGTGCCCTAGCTACAGAGGTTTGTTTAATATATAGATGCTTGATTTTGAAATGCATGAAGTGTGAGACCTAAAATGGACGACAGGCATTGCAATGTAACATGTGCAAAGGCTTAGGGAATGTGCAATACCAGGTCAAAAATTACACCTTAAAAAGGTAGGCTTGACAATAATGCAATTTCATTTTTGTGGTGGCAAGACATGCAGATGTTTCTATTGAAAATGTTAACACTAGATCCTTATCCAAGATAATATGGTCATAAATCTATTGTAGCGAGGAGAAGCCAACGACTGAAAGTATTGTGCTTTCCATTTTCTAGAACCAAGTGAGTTGATGGCTTGGTGCACCATACTACAAATGATGGAAGTCTCTTTGTAAAACCCGGATAAATTTGAATTTTTTCCCAAAAAAAGGGCAAAATGGTAATTTGTCACTATAATGTAGAATTAAAATCTATATTTTTTTTAGGGCTTGGATGATGAAACGGACCTCACTATTGAATTTATCTTGCAAAATCGAGATGCCTTGTCAATTTTCGTCGAATTTAGAGATAGTCGAATTTTATACATTTTACGAGACAACTGGGCGATGAATGACCTCACAAAGGTCTCTAAAATTAAAATTTATAAAATTTTCTTATAATTGAAGGAAATTTCAAATAAAAATAATTTGAACTTAAACCGAGATAAATTTTAGTCATTTCGGGACAAAAACGGACCCAAAAGTAAAAAACGTGCGATGCGATATGGACCACGCAATTAAATGGTATAAATATCGGTAAAAATCAGATTTTTTTGAGGAAATATCTTCTCCATTCAGGCTATAAACGTGTGAGGAAGAGAGGAGAGAGAAAAGAGAAGAAAAACTTAGATTTCAAGACTTCTCTTAGCGATCTATAGAGTTCTGTCTGTCAGAATCGCTTGGACCAAGAGTTAAAGTTGGTCACCGCAATGAGGGCTACGTCTGCGTACCAAGAATGAAGAATTTTATCAAAGATCCAAGGAGAGTATTTTGTGAAATCAAGAGTTTTGGGGCTTAGGAGTTGTTCTTGAAGCTTCCTCCCTTTCATTTATGCTCCAAGAGGTAGGGTTACTCCTACTTTGGTTCATTCTTACCTAGAATGTCCTATGGAATGGGTAAAGGGTATATAATAACCTAGGTCACTTAACTATGGTTATGAAAATGAGGAAATGAGTATGGAGTTGGTCAAGACTAATTCTTAGTTGAGTTTGGCATAGGGAATTCACTTGTGTGATCCCTTGAAACTTGATATTATTGGGCATGCTACGTATTTCTATTGTGCCTTATTTTGATGTGGGCAAAATTATGTGATAACATGAATTGGTAGTGTTGTAGGTGTTTCGCTAAATGCCTATGTGAGAATCTAGTTGTTATGGCATGAATTATGTGTAACAAGCTTGCAAATTGTTGAATGAATTGGTATATGTTATTAATATGTTAACATCATGAAGAATTGTGGTATTCATATACTTATGACATAAATTGCCATGGAACTTGTGAATATGAAGTTTAGTTGCTCTTATGGCATTCATTACATATGGAGCATAACATTGATAGTGCTATGGAGCATTAGATTGCATCTGCACGGGAAAAACACATCTTTGGGCATGAGTGTAGGTGTGTGTGTGCATGGTTGCATCAAACACCATACTTGGTGATTGATGATGGGCTCGGGAAAGTTGGGTTGAAGACCTGACTAAGTCACATGGTTGCATAAAAGAAAAACTTGTGTCGGGTATAGCAATAAGGGATAGATCCTCCCTCGGGTGAAAGACTTGGCCACATGGTTTATACACTTCCCAGCGGTAAAATTCTAGAATAGTGTAATGACGTATAGAGCCAGCAGTGTGATTCCAGAATCCGATACCCAACAAAGACACATGATTTTATTTTACAACTGGTCATTCGATGTGTATCATCCAACAAAATTTGGTTATTTAAACACATGACCTTTATTTCAAAATAATCATTGGATGAAATTCATCATTGATAGATTTACTTCACATGTGCATTGCATTGTTATGTGGGAGTCGGTGAGGACTCGGGTTTAACGTACATGAGTGAATGTCATATCATATAATGACTTGGCATGGTAGAATATTTCATCTTGAATGACATATTTTTGTATGGAATGAATTATCATTGTTGATGTTGCATATGCACATTTCATATGCATTTAGGGGGGGAGTAGCCTCTGTAGGAAATACTCTACTGGGTGTAGCTCACCATATACGGGAAAACGTTTCAGATGCGAGGTTCACACCGGCAGAGGACTCTCATTTAGGGTTTCAAAGATGAAGAAAAGCCGACTTGTGGCTTTTGTAGCACATTCTGTGTAATCTTTGTAAAAATTATGTTTGTGAGCAAGTAATCGTGTAAATGGATTGTAATAGAACTTGTACATATCAAGTTTTATGTGATAAATATCATTATACATGTTTTGGATGGTGTTGGAATAGTTTTGAATGGGTTAAAATTGAGAAGAAGGTGAAATGGGCAAAAGTGAGCAGAGAGTACGGTACTGAGTACCGATACCATGGGGTCCAGTGAGTTAACAGTACTGGTACAGATGTTGACAGTACCGGTATATTCTGGTCCAAAAGGTAAAGAGTACCAGTACCGCATACCGGTACTGATTTTTCAGAAGGCTCACAGTATCGTTACTCTTTCCAAAATTTTAAAACTACTCTATCAAGCTTTTGGGCTATGAGTTCTTGGGTTCCAAGGATATAAATGGACTATAATGGAGTATGAATTGTGGTAAATTGCACCACGGTTGAATCAAAGGATAAAATGAACATGGGTATTTATTAGTGTGGAGTCGAGTTGTGCGACTATCACAAGTATTTTTGCGGATTGACGGTTGGTCAACGGTTAATAAATAACCCTCCGGTTTTAAGGGCGTCACACACTTCATGAATGGGCTATTCTTTGATTTTGTGTTGCTCTTTTTCGCTTGTGCATTTGTTGTTTATCTTCTGTAATGCTTCATCTTTATATTATATTTTCGTGTCTACAGATAATGGACCCTTCATGGAGAGTGAAATACATCATGAGAAAGATGAATGACCCTTACGAGGCTTGTGCCATTTTTTTCCTTATTTCTATTCATTAGTTACCTTGATTATATTTTGATGTTTTAGTTACGCCTAATTTTATCAGCCCAAGACATGACAATCTCCAAATCACCACTTAGAGCTGGAGGTGAAAGTGGTTGTTTACCCAAGATCACCTAACTTGTAGAAGTGTTCAATGAAATCAATTCCCCTTTGCTAATTAAATTGTCACCAATTACGAGAACCAACAGTACAATTATATCATATTTTAGTCCTCCTGAAACTATGGTTGATTCAATTGAGGAATGAACTCTACCTTCTATACATCATTTACACGGATCGTTGCTTGGAAACCAAGATTATTAGAAGTAGTAATAAGGATGTGGCTATGAGAAATGTGTTTGGACAATGGGAGCATGTGGAAAATTACAATTGCCACAACAAACGAAGGATTTAGTTTGGTGGAACCCTCATACTTTGAAAGTGAATAAAATCTCTGCAACTGAGCAAGTTATTCATTAAGTTCATCACTTTGAGACAAATGACTCCTTTTATGCCTCCTTTGTGTATAGATCTAATGCGAAACAAGATAGAAGACATCTTTGGGGGAATCTAGTTTATCATACTGGAATGTTTGCCTCTTTACCCTAGACAATTCTAGGGGACTTTAATGTTATTAGAAACACTCAAGAATCAATGGGTTGCTCTAGCAGATGGTGCCAATCCAATGAATACTTTGATGATTGTCTTTAACGAGCTGAATTAGTGGATCTTAAGTTCTCTGGTTGCCTATTTACATGGAGTGATCGCATAAAGGAAATTGGCTAGGGTCCTGGTGAATGGAGAATGGAATATCAGATTTCAACAATCAGAAGCTGTTTTTTTTTCCACCAGGAATGTCGGATCATAGTCCTGTTTTACTTAAGATTGGTCAAGAAAGAAGGAAAAGGAGTCCTTTCAAGTCCTTTAACTTCATGGCTGAGAGGCTAGACTTTTTACCTATGGTTGAACAGATTTGGAGGGAACCCATCCAGGGAACTCAACAATACTAGGTGTGCTACAAATTAAAGAAACTCAAGGAATCATTCATGGCAAATAGCAAAGAGCTTGGTGATATGTGATATTTCAGATAGGGCAATGGAAGCAAAAGAGGACTTGGAAAACTGCTAGAGAGGGTTAGCTACAAATCCACTTAACAATAATTTGAGACTTCAGGACAGGCAACTTCTTGTTACCTACTCAACAGCTGCTAGAAATGAGGAATCTTTCCTTAAACAGAAGTCCATGGTTTTGTGGTTAAAAGAAGGTGACAGAAACACAAGTCACTTATTCAAAACCATAACAAAGCAAAACAATAGAAAGAAGATTTTGTCTTTGCAAATAGAAAATGGTGAGCTTATTGAGTGAGAAAGGGCTGTTAAGAAGAAACCTATTTCTTTTTACCAACAACTGCTAGGAACCAAGAGTCCTACGTTAAACTCACAGGATATGAGTAGATTATTGGAGAGAATTACGTAACATAAGTTATCAGAACAACAAGCTTCTGATATGGTTAGAGATGTTACTACGGAGGAGATAAAAAAAGTTTCTTCTCTTTTAATGACCACAAGGCACCTAGTCCAGATGGTTCAATGCCTATTTCTACAAGAAAGCTTGGCCAGTTATTGGAGGGGACATTAGAACTGCCATAAAAGAATTCCTTTCTAATGGGATCCTACTGAAGGAATTCAATGCCACCATCATCACATTGGTTCCTAAAACTCCTAATGCATCATATGTGGGGGAGTTTAGGCCTATTTCATGCTGCAATGTTTTCTACAAAGCTATTTCAAAACTTATTGCTAATAAAATCAAAGGTGCACTTAAGGATATTATTAGCCTTAATCAATTAGCATTCATCCCTAGAAGAAGGATCAATGATAACATTATTTTGTCCCATGAGATTATGATGGATTACCATAAGGATGGAGGGTCACCCAGATCTGCAATCAAATTGGACCTTATGAAGGCCTATGATACATTGGATTGGGACTTTATGATGGACACCTTAGGTGCCTTTAATTTTCCAGTAATAATCATGAAGTGGATATGGTCCTGCCTTACTTCTCTTAAGTTTTTTGTTAACATTAATGGAGAACTAGAAAGCTTTTTTCCTAATGTGATAGGATTGAGGAAAGGGAATCTTACTTCCCCTTACCTCTTTGTTATGGCCATTGAAGTGCTTACACTGATTTTTCAACATAACATCAGGTCTAATAACAAGTTTAAATTCCACTAGAGGTGCAAGAAGGTGAAACTTTGTCAATTAACTTTTGCAGATGATTTGCTGATGTTTTGTCATGGTGATGTTAGCTCTATCTCTACATTGAATATGGCTATTATCCAGTTTCAGTGGATGTCTGGACTACAAGACAATCCTTCCAAAAGTAATATGTTCATGGCAGCAATCTAACCACAAGATATGGAGCAAATCAAGTTGATTTTTGGTGTCCCTGTGGGCAACCTTCCTATCATATACCTGGGAGTGCCTCTCATCTCTACTTGATTGAAAACCACACACTACACAACCCTCATTGAGAAAATTGAAAGTAGAGTGAAGTGGTGGACTAATTGATTCTTGTCTTATGCAGGCAGGTTACAACTCATCATCTTTGTCCTTTCTAGCATGCATATTTATTGGGCAGCTCACCTTATCTTACCGCAAAAAGTTTTGGATAGATTTGAACAAATCATGTGAGCTTTTTTATGGAAGAGAGTTGAACTTAAAACTACTAGGGCCAAAGTTGCTTGGAAGGATGTGTGTAGGCCAAAACAAGAACGAGGTTTGGGGATTAAATGCTTGAAAATTTGGAATGTAGCTCTTATGATAAGGCATTTATAGATTCTTTTTTAGGACAAAGAGAACCTATGAGCCAAATGGGAGGAGTCTTTGGGAGGTAAGGCCACCAAGCAGCAATTCATGGAATTGTCAAAATATGTTAAAGTTGATGGACCGGATTAGACCTCACTTGATCCACACAATAGAGAATGGAGAGACAACAACTCTATGGTATGACAATTGGCACCCAAGTAGGCCTCTTATTTTGATTTGGAACCATAGAATTATTGTTGATTCTGGATTACCAGGAAGCTAAAGTGAGTAGAATTATATATAAAAACTAGTGGTAGTGTCCGCGAACTCCAACTATTGATTTATGTGAAATTTCAAGCACTATGCCTTCCTATGCCCCAAACCAGCACTACAAGAATTTAGGGTTTTTGCATCACTTTTTTTTTCAACAAAATATTTACAATGGCAAAAATATTTTTTTTTGCAACGGTTCTTGATGATGATGTTTAAAATGGTATATTTGCAATAGGAAATCGTTGCCGTGGCAAAAAGTAAAATTTTTTTTAAAAAAATATTCTATTTTTGCATTGGTTTTTTCCTGTTGTAAATGCCTAAATCGCTAAACCGTTCAAACCGAACGAGTTGAACCAAACCGGACAATTCAATTTATTTACTATGAATTCCAGAATTTTGGCCCTTTATGTTTGCCCTAAATCTAATCGTTCCCTTCCCATCCTCTTCCCTCTTGGAGTCTTTGTCGATGATGAACATGAGTCTCTGCTGTGTTACGAAATATCTTAGTTCGAAGTGGATTTTCTTCTATTCATCAAAGCTCCATCAACTTGAATCATCCACTAATACCTAGCAGGCCAGCAACAAGTATAATTTCTCATTTTATTTCTTGTGTTCAGTCATTCCCTCTCCCTCTCTCTCTCGTTCAATAAGAGGTATACTTCAGTTGTTCTCTTCTCTCTCTCGGGTCTAGCTCGTCTATGGTTGGCAAAGTAACAACACATGGTGTTGTTATATTATGCAGTGCCATTTTGTCTAGAGCACACATAAGCACCTCCCCTAAACAACACGGTTTTGAGGTAGTCAGTACCTTCCCTAAAACTAGATGGTCAAACCCTTGCTCCTCCAATTTTTTTTTTGGGTAAGTTCCTTACTTTTCATTTTTCTCCCACGAAATTACTGTGTTTTGTGTTTACTGTGTTTCTTTCTCCACCAAACTCTATTGTGGTGATGTAAACAGTAATTGTGAATTTGTATTTGCCTGTGTGTTGTTGCATAACTTAATAGCACCATATGCTGTTACTTTGCCAACCACAGACGAACCAAACCCCCCTCTCTCTCACCTTTCTACTCTAGTCTCTACTACTGTATATTTATCTCTTTTTTTGCACTCTACAATCTGCAATATCTGATTTTTGGGTTGTATTTTTGTTTTACAAAATTGAATATACATTGAATCTTTTACTGATTTCGTGTTTGGTTTTATACAATTTGATTTTAGATTTGTGTTATATAATGATTGAATGAGGCCACTGATTTTATATACATTGATTCATTGATTGTGATGGTTTGTATTTTATACATTGAATGAATTATTTAAGATTTTTATTTTGTACATTAAGCACACAATAGGGACGATTTGCCTTTTATGCAGGCTTGTGCATATGTTGCCATGAAAACAAGCTATTCATAATCACATGCTTAATTTTTGGATTAAAAATTCATATTTAATTAGAGTTTAATTCTATGATTGGACCAAAAATTCATATTTGAGTTTAATTATATAATTGGTTCAAAAATTGCATTGCCTAAACAAATTGAGAAGGGCATGAATAGCAAAAATTCAAAAGAACACATCTCTATCGATGAATGTCCTTATGCAATTGAAAATTGGGGTATTGAAAACTAGGAGTGGGGAAACTTTTGTTAATTGCAGTTTTACGGAAGATATATTGGCAAAAAATGTTTGTGTCCTGTCTCAAGAATTTCATACTAAAGGCTCACTCAGAGCAAGATATTGGCAAGGACAGCAACATGGTAATGGCCGAGGTGGTAGTGGCGGTCATTTTGCAAAGTCAAAAACCATTTTGTATCATAATTTTTTTTTTCTTTAAATGTTTTCACATTTTTTGTCGTATTCTTTTGAAGTTTAGTCAGGTGATAAATTATATTGTCTGTTTATGGGAAACAAGTATATATCAATTAGAACTTAAACTTCAAATCAAAATCATAATATCAACTCCATATACCCTGGTTTGGCAGCTTCCTAGCTAAGGACAAAAAACACAAATCAACATTAGCCATTACACAATAGCAATAAAAAGGGGCTCCAATTGAGTGTTAACAGTCAAGCCACCCACTAATTTGAATTGCATAAGTTTTATTCATATTATCATGTATTCACTCTTTTTTTTTCTCTCATTTCTAATGGTACTTTTAACATATAGTTGGCAGGCAATCTAAATTGGCATAGAGCAACAAAAATTTAACAAAAAATAAATAAATAAAAATAAAAGAGAACCAATGAGGCCACTGATTAACCCTAATTAGTGTATAAATAAAATAATTAAATGATCAATTTTGTAAGATAAAATCGCTAAACATTATGAATTATAGTTTGTGTGCAAAGTAAAGTTTTTAATACTTTATGTGTAAATTTCAGGGTCAAATGCAAAAATAACGGGAAATACATTGCAATTTTGCAAGAGTTGAAACTATGAAGGACTAAGGTTTAATAAAGAATCATAGACAAATCAAAAGGTAACAAGTGATAGTTCCAAAAGAAGACACCTTGCACTACTGCAAGGCTTAACCTTTAGGAAGGTTAAGGTAAGGGTTAGGACCCCCCCGACACATGGAAGCTCCAGAACACGACAAGTGGAAGCCTAAGACCACGACATCTAGCTCTGCTGCAAGGATCAACATTCCTAAAGGGTGAGAAGGGGGTTAGGACCCCTCCTTGGCCGAAATTTCACCCTCCCCTATAAATAGGGGTCTTGCCTTCATTCTTCAAGAGACTTGAAACATTCCACTCCAAGTACTCCAAGCCTTCACAATACCATTTTAAGAGAAAATTTCCTTCCTACCAAGAAAGCTAGCTAGCCATCAAAGAGAGAAAGAAAAGAGAGAAAGAAAAAGACTTTGAAAGCTGGTACGTTTGTTACTCTGTATTTCAACATTTCTGAAATATCTTTCTATTCGGATGGTTGAACTGCGACCATTTTTTTTTGTCTTGAATGATATTAAGGGTGGTTGTGTTTCAATTGTTCCTTGTGAAAGAAGTTTTATTTTAATTGTAATGAATACTACCCACACTTCTTGCTTGTCTATAGCAATGGAGCGTGAGTAGTCGTTTATACCCTCTAGTGTGAGGGGAACATATGTATATTACTGTTTAGATTATGGAAATGCTGATGTTTTATTTATACGTTTATTTATATATGTATTATATGCTTAATGCGTGATATAGTGATGTGTATAATTCCGGTGCTGTACCTTGGATTATATCATCAGTATATCATAAGACCCGTCAGTCTAACAACTACGGCATTTTTATCGGTATGGCTTTGTTTCCACTGAAATACTGAGGAAGTTGACTGATGTGTGGTACAAACCTAAATGATCCTCATGAATGGCTTGTCCTTCTGGATTATTAGGGTTGATTATTATTATATATAATTATTATGACAGTCTAACAACCACGATGTTCCTATCGGTATGGCTTTGCTTCCACCGGAACGTTGAGGCTGTTTAACTAGCACATCTATACCCAGTGTAGCTTAAGAAGCAGCTGTGTTATAATATATTACCACCAGTGTAGCCTAAGAAGCAACTGTGTTATGGTTTATAAATATGCACTTGCAATCATGAGATCAAATGAATAACTCAAGTATTCCTCATGAATGGCTTGTCCTTCTGGTTTGCTTGGGTTAATCAATTGACATGGATATAACCGGTGCAGCTTAAGTATCAGCTGTGTTATATTATATTACCACCACCGTAGCTTAAGAAGCAGTTGTGTTATGGTTATTTACATCAGACCTGCCGGTTGACTTTCTAGTAACATGAGAGTTAATTGTTGTGAGGTAGCATTTTCAGTATCTAACCAATATAATGCATATGAGACCCTTAAACTGAAGGGTATCTTTTATATTCTTTTTGCTAACGCATTTACTTATGCACTTTATTATTTCTGTCATTAATATGTTTTATTTACGCATTTTATTATCTCTGCACTTTATTTTCGCATTGCTTTTATTTAAATAAACTAGTTATCAAACTAAGCTCACACCACAAGCTATAAAACAATACTCTGCTTCAAACAACACTTTTAATTTTTTTATTTTATTTTATTTTATAGTCTAAATTACTAAACTCTTCGTGGGATCGATACTTGGACTTAAAATCGAGAAAACTACAATTTGACCAGCCACTGATTTTATACAATCTCGTGTTTGGTTTTATTCAAATTTCGTGTTTGGTTTTATACAATCTGATTTTAGGTTTGTATTTTATACATTGAATGATTGAATGAGACCACTAATTTTATATAAATTGATTGTGATGATTTGTATTTTATACATTGAATGAATTATTAAATATTTTTATTTTATACATTGAGCACACATATAATTTGTGTGAAACGAGATCATAGCAACGATACCCCTTTTGACCCTCACCATAATCAAGGAAAACATGTAAAGCTGAATGAGCAGAAAGCTTAGTACGAAGAACACTAGGAAGCAAAACAAAACAAGTGCATCCAAATAGGAAAGATTTGTCTTTTATGTAGGCTTGTACATATGTTGCCATGAAAACTAGCTATTCGTAATCACATGTTTAATTTTTGGGTTAAAAATTCATTTTTAATTTGAGTTTAATTTTTGGGTTAAAAATTCATTTTTAATCTGAGAACTTGAATACTTGTGAATCTAAACCAAACTAAAAAGTTCAATTATTCAGTTTTTCTATGTTTTGCTATCAAGAAATGTCATTTTGAATCCTTTTACTTGAAGGTGTGTTTCAAAGACATAGATTGACATGTTATGTGGTCCCATCTGGTTTGGGGCAAACAATAGTCTAGTATGTTTTCCAATAATGTCATTGTTTGTAATTAGAATAATAATAATAATAGCTATGTTATGGTGTTTGCATGAGCTATGTTTCTTAGTTAAGGGGTTGCATGTGTGGTCACAGAGGTTGATGATGATGTTTTTCCCATCATATCATACACCTACCATGTTGTGTATTTGTTTATGTGTGAACTTTTGAGTGCAATAAAATCTTAGGAATGAACCTTGCTATTTGGTTTAGTTTGTCTCTTCGCATGATTATGTTTTTAATGCTATTGCATGTGCGCTTTTTTAGTTTTTAGTAGTTGATGCACACGTGCGTTGCACGTGATACATTTTGACGTATAGTTAAGTTAGTGCTAATAGATCAAAGATTGATATTAGTATATGATGACCTTATAGACATTAGCACATTTTTCTTGTCATATTTTAATCAATTAAGACAAGATTTATTCAGATCAATTAGTAATAGGTTATTTATGTTTAATAAGAATATATTGTTGGGAATCTTATAAATTTTGAAGCATTGGCAGCTTTAATCATTATTATGCTTTACAGGTTTCACAGACAAAAGTTACATGTTAGCTATCAAATCTAGTTTCATGGTCAACTAAAAGAACACTTTTAACATTATTTGCATGAAATAATTGTCCTAAAATAAGTCACAGTTTTAGAAAAAGAAATAGATAATTTTATTATCTTTTGACAATCTATTGGGCGTGTTTTGATTTCAATTTCCATGCCATCAATTTACCTTCATGTGGATGTATGAAAAAAATGAGGATAATAGAAATATGGATAAGAGTTGGATTGATTCAACAGAAATGCTTTCAAGTGCATACTTTAAAGGGGTTGAGGAATTTCTCAAGTTTGCATACACTAATCAAATAGAAGATGCAACGATTTATTGTTCGTGCAGGGTATGTTTAAATTGGTATTTTGTTAAACAAGAGGCCATTCGAGAAGATCTTATTATAAATGGCTTTTCAAGGAAGTACAAGAATTGGACTAAACATGGGAAAACCTATGTTTCAAGGCATGGTAAGCAAGAAAATGAAAACTTAGATGATTTAAATATTGGGGATGATATAATTGAAATGATACACGAGGCTATTGGAGTTCAAAATGTAGATGTCAGTGTTGAAAATCTTGAAGTACCTGCATATGATCTCCAAATGCGACACGAATGAATCCGCCGCAAAGTTGTTCAAACTTCTACAATATGCAGAAAGAGAATTATATCCAGGGTGTGAGAAATTCACAACATTGTCATTTCTTGTGCGATTATTGCATATAAAGGCGCTTTGTGTATGGACGGGTAAGTCTATTACGATATTGCTTGTGTTACTGAACGAGGCTTTTCCTATTGGGGTGAAATTGGCAAGTTCATACTACGAAGCCAAAAGGTAATCGACTATTTGGGGTTCACGTATAAGATGTGGGATGCAAGTCCAAACAGTTGCATGTTGTTCAGAAATGAGGGAAAAAAGATGGATAAATGTTCGATATGCAATAATTCTATATGGAAACAACATGAAGGTGATACAAATGATGCTTTCAATGGTAGTAAACCAATAGCTACAAAATAAGTGAGGTATTTTCCTTTGAAGCCATGGCTATAGAGGTTCTTCATGTCATCAAAAATTGCTTTGCATATGAGATGACAGTTAGAAGGATGGATTGATGACGGTGTATTCAGGCATCCGGCTGACTCTCTTGCATGGAAGACTTTTGACAAACAATACCCAATTTTTGCTAGTGATAGTCGCAATGTTAGGCTTGGGCTGGCATCCGATGGATTCAATTCTTTCAGGTCGATGAATATAGTTCATAGCACTTGGCATGTCATATTGATGTCATATAACTTACCGCCATGGATGTGCATGAAACAACCATTTTTTATTCTTTTTGTGCTTATTGATGGACCAGAAGGGTCTGTTAATAAGATTTATGTCTACTTGCAACCTTTGATTGAGGAATTAAAAGAGTTGTGGGAAGACAGTGTGCAAACATTTGATGCCTCAAGCGGTAACATGTTTCAGCTACACACAACCTTACTATGGACAATTAATGATTTTCCTGCATATGCTAACTTGTCAGGGTGGAGTACAAAAGGTGAATATGCTTGTCCAATTTGCAACACGAATACTCGATCTACTTGGTTAACTCATGGTAGAAAGTTTTGTTACATGGGTCATCACCGATTTTTACCTAATCAACAGAAATTTCGAAAGGATAAAGTGTCTTTTGATGGGAGACGGGAACATGGTCGCAAGCCTACTACGTTATCTGGAACTCAAATATTGTTACAGATACAATTGAAAGATATCTTGATAGAATATAAGTATGATGACCTTAAGGAAAGGAAGAGGAGAGAAGTAGAGAGGGCAAAACAATGGGGCAAAAAAACATAATTGGAAGAAAAAGAGTATCTTCTTTGAATTGTCGTACTGGGAGCATAATCTAATTAGACACAATCTTGGCATAATGCATATAGAGAATAATTTTTGCGATAATACATTGTGGACATTGTTAGGGGTTGTCGGGAAAACCAAGGACAATCTGAATGCTCAGTGTGACTTACAAGAAATGAACATTAGAAGACCATTACATCCCCAAACTAGAGGATCTGGTAAATGTCATCCAACAAATTTTACTTCTAAGACATTAGAAGACCATTACATCCCCAAACTAGAGGATCTAGTAAAGAGTACTTACCTCCAACAGATTTTACTTTGAGTAAGGATGACAAACAGATATTTTGTAAAGTGCTGAAAAGAGTTAAGGTGCCTGATGGATATGCGTCTAATATTTTGCGATGCGTACACATGAAAGAGCGTAGTATTTGGGGTCTTAAGAGTCATGATAGTCATATTTTGATGCAACAACTATTGTCTCTAGTAATCCGAAAATCCATGCCTAAGAATGTGGTTGAACCATTGATCGAATTGAGTAATTTCTTTAGACAATTGTGTTCAAAGGTGAATACTACAACTGACTTAGAATATATTCAAGATCGGATTGTGGTATCACTTTGTCATCTAGAGAAAAATTTTCCATCAGGATTTTGTGACATAATGGAACACTTGCCTATACATCTAGCTAAGGAAGCATTGATAGCTGGACCAGTGAAGTTTAGATGGATGTACCCCATTGAGAGGTATGTATTTCTTATTTATGCAAAAAGTGTAATATGAATATTATCAAAATACATTATCCATTTTGCATTGATGGATATTTTTATGCACTTATATGTTTATAGGTATCTTCTTACTCTAAAACAATATGTACGCAATCGAGCTCATCCTGAAGACTCAATAGCAAAAGGTTACTTGATAGAGGAGTGCATGAATTTTTGTGCTATGTATCTCGACGATGTGGAAACCAAATCTAACCGACCATTATGGAACTATGATGGTGGTGAGAACTTAGGTCATTCTTTGGGGGAAGGTATTCCTTTCCTCCTTAATGATGTGACCTGGGCACGGACACATAAATATGTGTTATTTAATACTGACTCAGTTTCACTATTTGTTGAGTAAGTTAAATGTCATTTTTGGTGAATTCTGCTATTTGTAATTTATATGCGATTTTAGTACTACTTTGTATCTATATAGGGACCACCTTAGAGTCCTTCAGCGCCAAATGCCACATGCAGAGGATCATACCATCCATCTTGTACAAAATGAAACATTCCACACATTGTTTACCAAGCATGTATGTATCACATATGATAAGTTATACACCACATTTGTTAATGTACATATGTATAACTTTATAGTAATATATTAAAAATAGGTTCAAACTTTGCGAAGGTCAAACAACGTCCAGTTTGCAGATGAAATCAATACATTAGCTGAAGGTCCTCATCACACAACAAGGAGATTTAATCTATATATTATCAACGGATTTCATGTTTGCATCAAGAGTGTGGATAAATGCCGAAGTACACAAAATAGTGGTGTTATTTTAAAGGCGAGTATTGTGAGTTATGCTAGTCAGAAAGACAAAAACCCTCATGTAGGGGTCATATCCTACTATGGAGTATTAAAATACATTGTTGAAGTTAGGTATTCTAATAACATGAATATGTTTTATTTAAGTGTGATTGGGTTGATAACAATTTGGGAAAGAAAGAAAATGAATATAGATTCACGTTGGTAAACTTCAACAATTTGTTGTATAGAGCTGATCGATTGATTGATGAACCATTCATCTTAGCATCCCAAGCAGAGAAAATTTGGTATACACCAGATCCTATGGAACTTGAATGGCATATATTTATGAAGATGTACCCAAGAGATTTATTTGACATACAGCATAAAGACCCACAAGTTGAGACATTTAGCAGTCAAAAATTGAATGAAGATGTGGTGCTCCACAATGAGGATGTTGGCTGGGTAAGACAAGGAGTAGAAGGAGTAACCGTTGACTCGGATGTTGTTGTAATGGAGGAAGATGACATGGATGACCTTGATAATAGCTAAATATTTATTAACATGCCATTGATGTTATATTTTTAATTTGAGTTAGTAGTTGTGTATAGATACATTGATATTGTTTTGTATCTTTACTTATATTAGTACTTTCCTCAGATGTTTTGATTGCGTATTATTTTTTTTGCACAAAAATTATTTATGCTTATTTTGTATTCAACAACTATGATGATGTTATATAAAGACAGATTTACCATGCAATCAAAGAGGAAGTTATGTTATATGACCATGATAGACATGCTACAAAACTCTGACACCCAGCCTGCATCATTTGTTAATCCTATCCCACCACCAATCTAGCTCCCCCGGCATAGACAAGTTAGAGCACCCATCATAGTGCATTCATCACAGCCTATTGGCCAAGCTGCTAATAATGCTCTTACCTAATCAAATGGGAAAGGAATGTTTATAGTTTATTTATTTGTAAATTTCCATTACATGGATGGATATTATCTTGTTATTTTTTATGTTCCCATCAAATGATAAATAGGTACAAGCACAAGTGACTCATCTGTAATCACCAAGTGTCGAGGACCAGCAATGGGTGGTAGAACTTGGAGTACTAATAAAAAGATGAAACTTCAATTTAATCATAAGCGATAACTAATTGGACCATTAGATATCGAGTTCAAGTTAAAATTGGGCATTTTGGTTAGCAATGGCCATCGATTCCCACTCAACTATCTTTCTTGGAGATATATATCTAAAGATACAAAAGATTGGCTTTGGAAAGAGGTGTAGGTATAGTGAATTGTGCTTTCATCGCTAAATGGATTTTTTTAGTTGTATATAACTGTCCAAATTATCAACTGCTATGTGCTTCATGCAATGACTTTCATATTGCAAATTGGTATAATATATTTTATTTAGAATTTATCTCTTATAAACAAGTTACATGACATTGTATTCTATTCCAACCTAGGGTGGAGTTGTGATGCTAGGACAACACTAATGCTCCTCAAGAGTTTAGAAAGGTCTGTTTGAAGATTTGTGGAAAGATTTGGAAAGATTGGAAAACTAAGCTGAAGGGCATTATTATGATAGTGCTACTACAGATGAGGAACGTTTGTCAAGAGTCCCTAATCGGGTGGTGCCTGAGCAATGGCGTACACTTGTGAAATATTGAGGTACTGATAAAGCAAAGTTATGTGCACATATTAGTTTTTATTATTGACATATATTGAAATAGAAAATTTTATTTTTATATTATTAATGTTATAGGTAATATCGAAGCGAAATTCTAAGAATCGTGCATTGCGAGACTGGACACATAGGACAGGGCAAACACCCTTTGCTAATGTTTGAATGGATGTAAGTTGTTATGAAAAAAAAAAATTATTGGCATGTTGTTATTTTTCTATTTCAACTTCCAATTAAAATATGTATTTTTAACTGAGAATTCAGATGAAAAATAATAGAGAGAATACAGACAAAATGAGTGTGTTCATCAAAACAAGTACCAATAATAGCGCTCCATGTGACAAGGAGACAGCAAGTTATAGGGTATGTACAAATTTCTACTATGATTCTATTGTAACTTAACTGGATATGCTCATGTTGAAGCATAGTAGGAGGAATTCACACAATAACTCTCTAAGGTACCAAAGATGGAGCAGACTCCAGATATTCGGGACAGGGTATTCCATGACGTAGTTGGAGAGGATGGTCATGGCTATGTGTGGACTTATGGTTCAGGAGTTGTGTGGAGTAATGTATACGGCCAAGCCTCCACTTCATCTCAAGTATCTGCAGACTTAGAAAGAAAGAGGATGTGTCAAGAGCTATGAGAGGAGTTAAGAGAAGAGTTTCGAGACGAGATTAATGATATGCGTCAACAACTTGATTTGCTACATTATCGCCAGAAGGAGAGTGAATGATCTAGGGCTGGACCGGTGGAGTATAATGAATAGTTGATATTATTGTTTCAATAACTTATCAATTTCTAAAATGTATAGCTTAATATGTCCTAAAAATGTTGTAGATTCCAGATGCATCTAGTACTCATAGGCCACTCGGAGAGCCACATGAAAATGGACGTACACCATCTATACAGGTGCACCACGAGTTACCAACACCCTCACCATGTCCATGATCTTGTGAAGAGGTTTGTAGAAAATATCTTAGTTTTTCAATTTGCAACATATTTTTTTGCATTGGCAAAATGCTTGTTCTTGATCCATTGTTCATAAAAACAGCCATACACCTACTCTTCGGTGGTGGAATAATGTAGAAAAATAAGTGATCTCGATATGATCCTCGACTAGAGAATTCGACTAAAAACTAGAATACTAACTAATGTAGTTTTGACATTGCTATTTATACTGACTAATATAGTGTTGCCTGCTTTTTTTTTTTTTTTTGTAGACACGTGTTGTTAGGGTGAAAAAGAGAAAGCATGCACTAGGTTTGAACAATACTAAGGTAGGTGCATGCGTATGGTAAACATAGTGTATGACAATGTGTAGCACATAGATTTAATTTTGTAATTTTTTTTTCAATTGTATTTATTTTGGCTTCTAAAAGTTGTTAACACTTGTGGTTATAGGTTCATACAAAAGTAGACCTGTTTAATTCCCATTTACCAAGGCAAGTAGTGGCGAAGGGAATCCTTCTGAGTGTGGACCCATCGAAAGAAGAAGAGAGAGTACTATTGAGACATGATTGTTTGAACGTATATGTTGAGGAAGCAATAGTACCTAATACTTATTTGATAAAACATTTTCCTTTTGTAAATCTGTTGGGCAGGCAATGGGAAAAAGTGTTGCTTGGCTGTCTAGTGATGTATGTTTAATCTTAATTAATATGTATAACATAACCAAACATATTGTGTATGATTACAACCAAACATATTATTGACAATAATAACACAAATCGTATCTTTTGCAGGTGCTATCAAATGAGTAGATAGCGCAGAGACTAGATGATGCATGAGTAGAGAGTACACATTATGCATGATTACAGAGCAAATGGTGCATTGGAAGACTAAATTTTTTAATTATGCATTGACACTTTCATTACGTAGTTTGGAATATATTGTTTTTAAATTTTCGGATGTAATTTACTTATGCTGAATATATTTTTATTTTTAAATTTAGATGCTTTTGTTTTGAAAGATATGCCTTATTATTTTAATCAAATGATGTTATACGTAATGTATTTGATATATAAACAGGTATAGAAAAACATGTGAAAGAAAGAATTAGGTTTAAAAAAAAATTATTTATGAAAACAAGTTGCTAACACAAATAACGTTAAAAGAGTAATATCATATTTTTTACATTGGTCTTCTACATTGGCAAATAATATCTTTTGTGATGGTTAAAAAAAATTGTAAACAGGATTTTTGCGATGGTCCACAGTTGTGACTAATAATATCTTTTGTGACGGATTAAAACTGCGGTAAATGAGTTTGTTGCGACGGTCCCCTACTGTGGTTAATAGTATCTTTTACGACAGATTTTAACCGTTGCAAATGACGGCCCCGAACTGTGGCTAATAATACCTTTTGTGACGGATTTAAACCATCGCACATGGGTTTTTTGCGACAGATATTTTCTGATGCAAACAAAAAATATCATATCTAAGATTTTTTGCGATGGCACATTTGCATCGGGTTTTTTTGATGCAAAAGTTCTTGTGATGGTTAATTGCCGATGCAAAATCTTTTGTATTACCTATTATTTGTCACCCCAAATTTGCAGACTCAAAAGATCACGTTGCCGTCGCAAATACTATTTGCAACAGTAATGTGATCTTTTGAGTTGGCAAATTACTGATGCAAAAAAACCTTTTTTTTTGTAGTGCAGACCAAAGTGGATGGTGTCAAGTGGGCTCCTACAATCAATGGCAAGTTCTCTGTTGCATCTGCCTGGGAAGTCATTAGGAACTCAAACCCAAAAGTGTCATGGTTTAAACTGATTTGGTTCACACAAGTTGTTCTAGAATGAGTTTCATTTTATAGTTGGCAATTAATTAGAGACTTAGTACTAAGGATAGGATTTTTAATCCTAGTATGGGTGTGAATTGCATTCTGTGTAGAGCGGCTGCTGAAACACATGCCCACCTTTTCTTTGAGTGCACTTATTCTCACAGTGTTTGGCTTCAGCTACAGAACATGCTCACTCAAACTTGGCAACCCAAGACATGGTTAGTATTTATTGCTTGGGCTGCTCAAAATTGGAAAGGCAAATCTGTATTGACAGTACTGTAGAAATTAAGCCTTCAAGCCACAGTGTACAGCCTTTGGAGAGAAAGAAACAACGGGTTATTTACGACTGAATTAAAAGATCCTGAATCAACTCTGCACAGCATTTTGCAAATCATCAGGGATAGGATGGTGTCCTTGAAATTTAGGAACTCCTACCATAATTAACAAGTGGCTTAATAGTGGCAACCCATGAAACTTCTTTGAATGTGCAGACCCCTGTTCATGTAGGCTTTTTGTCTTCTCTATTTCCTATTGAATCAGGATTCTAATGAAAGTACCATCTCAAGGCCGACACTTTCTGTAGAATTCCAAATTCTTGGTAAAGTTGTTTTTCTTTTGGGTTTCTATGCATACTGTCATGAAAGCATCACCCTTTGTTTCGGCTTGTAAATTTCTTTTATGAATATAGTTTACCTTCCAAAAAAAAAAAGGCAGTCATATTCAACCATTTGTAACTGCACAAGGCAATGAGAGCCTCAATGGTCAACTACGGATATGATAGATATGGTATCCTCAATGAAATAGGACAACAACTGGTAATGACTAGTACTAAAGCAACTGGGTTCATCTTTAAAGAGAAGAAGTTCCTGATATGCAACTTTCCAAGGTTGTAAGGATGCTTGAAGTTGATGATTTGGTAGAAAAATAGGAAGGATGTAGATGTAATGTGTCATATTATTGTACATATTTTAGTATTTTATTGTAAAGAAGAAGAAAATAAATATAATTTTTTTAGGAAAAATAGAAATTTCCTGCGTTTATAAACGTCAAAAAATTCCACCGAAGATTGACAAATATTGCAGGCGTTTAGTAAGCGCCGATGAACATTTTTCGACGTTTTAGTAAACTTCGGGATCTTTATCAATGATGGCGATTTAGACATCGTTTGTTATAAAATGCCCATAAACCGCCGGAAATGGGATTTGTCGGCGTTTGTTTTGCCTTTTCCAGCGTTTGACAAACGCACGCTTTCCTAAGATTTCTTGTAGTGCTTGTCCCAATAAAAAAGTTCAATATTTACCGTCACAATAATTTTATTAGAACATTTTACTATTATATTATATTATTAAGTCAATAAATTAAGTCAATTTTTTTAGATCACAATAGCATTACTCTTCGTTTATTCACACTAGAAAGAAACATTGGCTGATAAAAAAATTAGTAAAACTAGAATTACAATTAGAAGAGTTGACCCACGGGAACTAGTGACTTCATTCATGCCCATGTCTAAATCTTGAAGCTTTTGGTTTAAAAAGAAAGTAGAATTTTGGGTCTCTAGGAGGACCTTATCTTTCAGAAGGAAATTCCAGTAGCCTCAAGCTTTTTTTTTTTTTTTTTTTTTTTTTGAGAGGGAGAGGGAGATGAGGCTTTGAACCCTTGACCTCAAGAAAACAAAATTTTCACAAAATAAAGAATATCATTTGACCAAAAGTCCATTGGTACATCAAGCCAAGTTACAACCATGGATACCCATGATTATCTGTGAATCTGCCATCACTTAACATTCTAGTTGATGGGGCTGCTTTCCGACCCACAAGCTACACCATCCATTAATGCTTGCTTTTCGGCCCTACGTTAGGCCCTGCATTAGCCCTTGCCTATCCGAAATGTTGGTCCTTCCCACTACGAAATGTTGGCCCTTTCCGTGCTTGATTCAGGCTGTTGATTGCCTCAGATTGATACTCTGGTTTTCACAAGTTTGAAGTACTAAACCATCACATAATCTATAAATTTAAGGTGATATACAAGATCTAACAAACGTATTATACACTTGAATAAGTACTCACATGCAAACTGGATTTTGGTCAAGTACTTTAAAACAAAATCAGTGTAAAAAAAACTTAACTTGTTAATCATTGTGTAACCAAGTGTTATAGAATTTCACAAGAAGAAAGCTTCAACTTCTTCTGACTTGGACAAAATAAAATGAAGTGAGAGGTGCCAAAAGGAAATTTTGTGCACGAACATTGCAGATGTGATGTATACATTTCAAGTTAGAAAATGATATATACATTGTCTAAAGAGAGAAAAGAGGAAGAAGAAAGAATATAATGACATTCAAAATATTAAACAAAAAAAAAACACAATTGATTGAATGAATTTAGCTTCCAACAAAGGGATTTAATTATGTTACAAATGTTATTAAAAAAAATTGGCTGAATGAAATTAGCTTCCAAAGGCAGAATATTCTACTGTCATATTGGATCATTTATCTAAGGAAAAAGAATTTAACAACAAAAATTCCTCTTTGCATTTATCATATATGGAAAGAAACTAGTGAGTTTTTTAGAATTTTTTTTATTTGATCAATAGTTTTTCTCTTAAGAGGGACTTTCTGAAAATCTACCCAGAAATTTTAGTTGGATGCTGCATGTAATACGTATTTGCATGCATTTTGTTTTAAAAGATATTTCTATTTAACCGAAAAGTAAACATGTACAAAAGATGTCCAACGGGATACATATTTGCATGCATTTTTTTTGGTAGATCTTGTGAATGCATGTTACTTAAAGCCATTGATTACTTTCAGATCTAATAAACCAATTCATAATAATGCAATCCATAAAACATAATAAATCTCACCTTATGCTTCTCTTTGAATTTTCTGAACTTGTAAAACACCGAAGGATATTCAAATTAAAATGCATATGGGACAATCAGACGCCATAAAATTATGACTGAAAAATCACATAGAGCATCATGATCATGACAGCAATTACCACACCTCATGACAAAATAGAGCATCATGATCATGGTCATGATCGCCTCCTTGTTTCTGGTCTAGGTTTTGTTGTGACATTCTTGAGATAAAATCTTCGTACCCTTTGCCAATGTATTTGCCTTAAAATCACACATGACGTTCAAGTTCAACTCCTTGTTCAACGTTATCACCAAACTTGTAATCTTTATTGGCACGTTGATTGCCATAGCTAGAGAGACTGGTGTTTTAGACTTTGTGCCATTCATGCTCTTCTCGATCTCACGAGGCAATGCCTCCTTGGAGCCTGCTAGGATTACATGAACGAGGGTTGAGTTGTTGGCTTCTTGGGAGAATGATGGATACTCTCCTGCTGCAAATACATGCTGCTTGAAAGAAATTGAGGAGGCTCCACCACTTTTGTAAGAAATAGTACCCATTTTTTCATTAGGATTCTTAGCTGTGATAGAAATTACAAATTCAAGGTCCGAAGGATGATGAGCATGAAGATGAGAAGATTTTGTATTCTTCACCTCAAGGTTAGTTATGGAGAATTGAGGAGATTTGGGGTTGAATAATGCATGAATGACCACTAGGGTGATGGTGACCACCGCGAGTACCAGGGCAAAGCCCACGAATGCCCAGCAGCAACAACCACCGATGCCTTGCCTTTTCTTTTCGTGTGGTTTGTGATGGCTTTCGACGATCCTTGCATTTTCAGGAGGCGGAACACGATAGACCTGATCTCTAGGGATTTGGACAACATAAGTTTCTGACCGGCCGGGTGGGAGCGGAAGTGGCCGTGGGTTTGGTTGTAGCCAAGGAGGAGGGTCATCGTTGCCTTCCCCAGTAGGCGGGACCCGCTCCTCCATAGGAAGATGGGGAGCGGTGTACCTAAAGGAAAGGAGTTTGGCACAGATATATGAAAATATAGTGGTTGGTTTGCATGGGAATTGGAGTTGGCACGTTGGTTGATTGGAGAAAAGGGAGTTGCATTGTGTGAGAAAGGAAAATAAGTTCTAATGCAACCGTTAGACTACCCCTCTTGTGCTCTCACCTTAGTGATTTTAACCATTTAAAAAATTATGTGCCCTTGTTAGGGGAAGAAATGATCATAATGGTGGTGGTTATACATGGTCATAGTTAATGTGTGTGTGTGTGTGTGTGTGTGAGAGAGAGAGAGAGAGAGAGAGAGAGAGAGAGAACAAGTTTCTCTTGGTAGTTACTTTATAACAGCTAGAGATTGACAACGCAAGTAGTCAAAATTAGTATTAGGCCGAGAGGCTCCTCGACCCGTGGTCTCTACCTAATTAGAGCGTGTTATTAGATGGTTTACCTAGTCAGATAGAAACTTACAATCTGGCCCAGCTTCAATTTTTTTTAGTAAGCCCAAGTAAATGGCCTGTGATAAGCTAATGGTAATAGGTTTCTCTCCGCTGGGCGTCACGGGCTGACCTGATAATTAGTACCTTTAACGATATACGGTGCATCGAGTAGGCCCGCGCGGTAAGGCCACATGCTTAAAAATTAAAAAATATATAAAAAAAAACGGAGAATTATGAAAGAGCACACTAAATTATAATTATTGACCTTTAAGTATATAACTCTTAATGTAAAGTCACTTAATCTTCATCTTTCTAACTTTATTGCGTCCAGGTACACATTTTTATTTTTTTTTAAATTTTCTTTGGCATACTTGTCCTCCCCTTAAATCATGTATATTAGATTTAATAGCTTTTTTTGAATTTTTTTATTATATTAAATATTTTCTAATTTAATGGATGAATTATATTCTCAAAAGATTTGACATCTAATGTTTATTCCTTATATCATCATCCATTTTGAATTATATTCTTAGTATATTTACCATCAAACGTATTTTCTTTCTTCTTCTCCAACCATCAGCCATTAACATTCTTCTTATTCTCCAACTAGATTTTTTTTCCTTCTTCAATGTTCAATCATTACTAGGTTTGAAATTATGCTTTCATTTTATTTTTGATTTTTTTGTTTCAACCGATTGTTTGATTGGTCAGTTTTTTTGTTTACTTTTTTCATTCAAATGATTGTTTGTTAATTTTAACATTGTTGTATTTATGTGTTTTTTTCTTGACAATTTTCGTATTTGAACAATGAACACCACAATAATGGTTGTTGAGCAAAAAATTATGTTTTCTTTTTCTTCTTCGACAAGTTACTTTTGTGTTGGTTTCATAGAATAATGCCCACCCACACACAAAAGCCAAAATAAATTAAAACTATGATAATAAAGGGTTAATCAAGCAACACAACACTCTACAAAAATATTATAAAATGATATTGACTCAATATATAGGATGTGTGACTCCAAAGTGTGAGTCAGCAAAGTGTTTTTGTTACAGTTACTCAAGCAAAACAACATTTTGTAAAAACAAAGTGTGTCAAGAAAGTGCTCGTTGAAAGTGTGACTATAAAAGTGACTTCATATATATTGGATAGAAAGTGTGACGCCAAAATTTAAAAAAAAAATCATATCTCAAACAATGTCCCTGTCATATGGAAAGTTTGACACTATAGTGCACCTTCGATTTGAGTGATGTCAAAATGTTCAAAAAAAAAAAACATAACTTCATAAAAGTGACTTAATAAAATCAATACATCAATATTCATGCCTTAAGGAAGCAACATATGCATACAAACATGTCAATTGAAGGTGTTACTTTAAAAAAAAAAAGTGTTACTTTTTAGTATTATTTTCTGTAAAACTCCTAAATTTTACATTATTCTTATATAAGAAATCTTATATATATACACAGAGACACACACACACAATAACATTCCTTAATTTTAGTTCTAAATTTCAAAAGTTTTCCAAAAATTTTGAAACATATCCCTAAAAAAAAGAAGAAAATAAGGGGATGGGAATGAGAGAGAGACTGATAGTTATGGAGATTATTTATTATGGGTTTTAATGTGAAAGTAAGATAATTATAGAGACTACAAAAACAATATAGAGAAAAAAACTTCTCAACTTGTGTATTTCTCAATATGGTAAAAACCTCTTTTTATAGGTTCAAATCATNTATATATATATATATATATATATATATAATGTAATATTCACAACACTTTCCCTTGGATGACTATTATGCTAAAATAATATACTTCGTTAAAACCTTGCTAAGAAAACTCTGTGGGAAAAAATCCAATGAAGTAAAAAGAGTACATATTCAGATGAATCTTAAAATAGCATTGGACGTACTAATGTTGTCTTATTAATACTTTGTTAGGAAAACCCAATGGGACAACGCCTAGACGAATAAAAAAGAATACAACGTGTATATGTCTTGTATCTTGACATGGATACCTTCCCTGTTGAAACTCTCCCCCTGAGAAGAAATAAATTGGATTGGTCACAAACTTGACGCATTCTAATGTCATATGCCAATTTCTTGAAAGTTGATGATGGTAAAGTTTTAGTTAATAGATCTACAAGATTGTTACTAGATTGTATTTGTTTTACTTTAATTTCATGGCTCAGCTAGAGTTCATGTGTGTAGAAGAGCTTAGGCAAAATATGTTTGGTTTTATTACCTTTAATAAACCCTCATTTAATTTGTGCAATACAAGTAGGGGTGTTCAACTGACAATTAGGGTCGAAAGTGGCTACTTCCGCCAGCCGATCCAATTATAGTCAAAAGTAGAAAAGATAAATCGAGCTGAACTGAATTACAAGATCAATTGAACCGAAAACCGACCTTGAATGTCAGTCGCTTTACGGGTTGGCTAACGGGTGGGCTTAAATTCTATTGTAGACCTAAAAAATTTTTAGCCCAAGCCCAGTTTATTTTTCTAGCAGGTGTATAAACTTAAATTGGATCCAGAACATCATTTTCAAGCCCAGACTTAAAATCTATAGTAGACCTAAAATTCCTTTGGCCCAAGCCCAGTTAATTTGCCCACTAGATCTATAAACTTAAAGTGCATCCAAAAATCTTTTTCAAGCCCAAGACGATTTTATATGCTATACATCATTTGAGGCCCAAACCAATTTGGTATTTTGTTTTACTGTACCATGAATTATTTTACAACCTATAGCTCAATTAAATAAGAGCAAAAAAATCATCATTAAAATGAAAATAAACTGTAGGCTGCAGCAACTATGCAAGTTTGCTTCAAAAATAGTTGTACAACCACAACAATCAAAACAGGTAAACCATTTACACCGTCAAAAATCAGTAGTCTAAATACAAAAGTCAGTACTCAATATGCTTCAAAAATTTGTAGTGCACCATTCCAAAAATTAGGACTCTTAACAGTCAGTCAATCTCAACAGTGATGTAACCTGCAAAGGAAGTAGTGCAAACACAGATTTATAGACAACACCATGATTCTTAATGAAATACTTAAGATTAAGAACATAAAGGACATACTAAATCACATTAAAAACATACCAAAGATGTTTTTTGTCAAAAGCAGTATCCTAAATACAATCATCAATAAGAGTTGCATGAGTTGCACTCTCATCCAGTTCTAAGATAAAACATAAAAAAAGATATGATTATATTTAGGGAACTAACATTCTATAATAAAGAATAATAACAAGTTGAAAAAATAAAACAATATATATGTTACCTAAATCAAGTTCAATGATTTCCATGTAATCCATTGCATCTCGGTCATCGAAAGGATTTAGATCTTTTAACCAATTCTATGCATAAACAATTGCCTCGACTGTTTTTAGAGATAATGAATTTTGAAATATATCTAGTACACGCCCTCCTATATTAAATGCAGACTCAGCACCAACAGTGGATATTGTAATAGCTAACACATTTTTTGCAACATGAGAAAGGATGGAATACTTAGCTGAATTTAGTTTCCACCAGTTAAGAATGTCAAATTCTAGAGTGTTTGCCTCACAACCATCACTCAAATACTGGTCGATAGGGCTGAGATATACTTCTACTCTATCATTGATGTCATTCTATGGTCGATGGTGGATCCATATATGAAGAATAGAAGAAGAAAAATAAGTTTTTCGTTTTATGAGAGAGAGAAGAGAGAAGCGGTGGAAGAGAAAAGAGACTGAGATAGTGGAAGTCTAGGGTTAGTTTGCTTTTATATTTTTGTTTTTATAATTTTTTTAAAGGAAAAATCCAAACCAGAGTGTATACATATATTTTGTATTATTATTAAATACTATTTAGGCAGGTCGGTTATTTTGGATTTGGACTTGAAGGTATCCGCAAGCGAACTGATTTGATCAGTTAATCTATATTTTCTTCCCAAACCAACCCAAAATAAATATTACCCGCCCATTTTCTATTCAAAAGGATAGGTTTCAGATCTGTTTGTCGGGTGATCAGGTATTTCACACATCCCTAAATACAAGCAAAATTATCTTCATATAAGGTTGTTGGTGAATTTGTAATCAAAGGGAGCTTGCAAATATCTCGGATGTGATGGACAACAGACCTTAGACAGACACATTCACGGCTCGTTGCATAGAGTGCAAAAATCTCATAATGATTGGAAGATTTAGAAATTAAAGCTTGCTTGGTAGATCACCATAAGATTATTGTATCACCACATGTGAAAACATACCCAATTTGTGAACCAACCTTGTGAGAATTTGGTATCCAAATTCCGCAAATTGACTAAATGTGATCTATTTATTGATTGCTTTGAGTATAACAAGTTTAAATATGTAGTTCCACGATGATAGTGTAGGACATGTTTTATGACATTCCAATGTCGTTGAGTTGTTTCAGAACTAAATTGTGCTAATAAGTTGACTGCAAATGCTATATTAGGCCTAGTACATTGTGTTAAGTATAACAAAGCACTAATTGTACTTACGCATGGTACTTTAGGACTGAGAAGCATTTCATTTTCCTCCTTAGGACGAAAAAGGGATCCTTATTGACATCAAGAGATTGGACAACCATTAGAGTACTTAACAGATATGCTTTTATCTGTGGTAAGCCGCTTTAGGACCATTTTCAATATAGGTTGTTTGACGGATTAGAATTCTGTTTAACTTATGCTCAATCTATAAGCCGAGACAATACTTTGTTTTTCTAAGATATTTCATCTCAAATTATTTTTTCAAATATTTTGCAGCTTTTATCAACTCTTTAGGAGTTTCAATTAGATTCATATCATCAACATACACTGCAATGATGACAAATCTAGATTCTGATTTCTTAATAAATACACATAAACTTATTGAGTTTTTAACATACCCTTATTTTACCAAATACTCACTGAGACGGTTATACTATATTCTTTTAAATTATTTCAATCCATATAAGGATCGTCTTAGCTTAATTGAGTACATATTTCGTGGTTTTGATGTATTTGTTTCAAACAATTGTAATCCTTCAAAGACTTTCATATAAATATTAGTATCTAACTTTCTATACAAATATGTAATGACAACGTCCATAAGACGTATGTTGAGTCCTTCTAAAACTGCTAGACTAATATAATACCAAAATGTAATTGCATCAATTGCTAGTGAGTATTCTATAACCAATCCTAGGTATTTGCAAGAATCCTTGAGCCACTAAATGTACTATATATTGCTTATTTATTTTTTTTACTTTCAAATAAATACTCACTTATATCCAATAAGCTTTACATCTTAAAGTGTTAGACTACGGGTC
This sequence comes from Ilex paraguariensis, assembly GCA_963454935.2. Lineage (NCBI taxonomy): Eukaryota > Viridiplantae > Streptophyta > Magnoliopsida > Aquifoliales > Aquifoliaceae > Ilex > Ilex paraguariensis. Next base: position 1,037,599 of record CAUOFW020006502.1, read on the forward strand.
CAATTTAACAACTTTCGATGTTTTAGAACTACATTTCTATATTTATATCTTCAGGTATATTGAACTACATGTCCAATATTTTGTATTTTGTTAATAGGTTGCAAGTGAATTGCTTTCCTCCATTTTGACCAATCATTTATGTGTCGACAATCATATATTATGCATGGTTCATCATCACCATTTTAGATTTTAGTAGATAGTATATCATTGATGATCATTTTTGTATGATCGCACATCCCATCTATGTATGCATACTTAATAAAAATTTATTCATTTGTAAATATCTATATCTCTTCGGGAGTTTATATCTTTGTAGGGACTTTCCGCTTCAAGGGTTATTATTTGAGATGATGTTGGTGCATTTTTATTTTTTACTTAAACAAATTTTTCTTAAGTTGTATGTATGTCCTTAAGGAGCTGAATCTTTTAAATCTATGTGTTGACCACGTTTCAGGTGAGTAAGAAAGTTCACGTCGTTCTTTAGGTGACACATTTCCTCCCCTAGAAAGTTCACATTGTTCTTCAGGTGACACATTTTGTCCCCTTAACAACAGGAAGAATATCTCATTTTTCTTCTATATGTACATAATTTGTTGAGATCTCATTATTTTTAGGTACCTTAACCTCTACAGGAGATACATCTTCAAGAGATTTCTCTTCGGAGATTTTAGTTTACTAATTTTAAACTAATGAATATTTTTGTTGCCTACTTTATGGATGTAGCCTTGTCAAGGGTGCCAACTTTTTTATACAACTTCTATTGTATATTTTTCTTTGGTCTTTTAGGGAATATCAACTTCTTTCAGAATAATTGACTTTCACAATATTTTTTTTATTATTTCTTCCTCTTTTGTGAAATCTTTTCTATTGCTATGAGAAGTATTTTACACTTCTAGCATAATCGAGATAAATTAATTCCATACTATTTTATAAGCGAAATAAAAAAAAATCTGTATCTTATATATTCATATGCTATAAAAGAATAATAATCTTGACCCTTAATAAGATCCAATGTATTGCAAATACTCTATTTAAGTATTGAATTCTAGAAATTATAAACTAAAAGTAAACATGAAATGTAATACAAGGATAAATTTTATGCAATTTAGACTTAAAGTATTGTTTCAAATAGAGTTTCAAAAACAAGTTACAACTTGTAATTGTTATTTTCTGATAGTATTATCTTAAATCACTAAGACATGAAACAAGGTTTAACTTGACTAAATAAACTAACATATTTTTAGAATTCATAAAACTCACATGAAATAACTAATGGTGATAAATGAATCAATGAACTTTCAAAGAATGATCAATCACACCTATTTATATTCAGTAATCACAATCAGGATATATCTACATTTGACTTACAAATAACATTAAAAAAAAATATATGTTATCAATTACCAAAAGAATCTTTTGGATTTTTTTATAGTCTCATATGAGTTCATAATGATAAAATTGATCTTGATGTTCAAGATGAGCATGTTAAAACTTAAAAAAAACAATTGGGTCATATCACTTCAAGTGCATTACAATATGTAGTTCAATTATTCTTAGGGTCATATAATATAACCCCATATAAAATAAAGAAGTTTTTCTAACATAAGTTTTTGGGTTAATAATAAAAGGGATAATAGGATATCCATTACAATGTATGCCTTTAAAATTTGATAATAGATTTATCTTAAAAAGCCTAAAAGTAGTAGTAAGTCCTCCTAGAAAGTCTTAGAAATAGCAACTTTTGTTTTTAAAAGCAATAATCTCCATTTCTCTCTCAAGTCTTTTTCACTTGTTCTCTCTCCCATTCTCACTGCCTCTCTACAACTCTCTATGCTAGAAAAGATAATATTTTTGGAGATAAGGTTGCTTGATGTGTTCACATTCTACATTCAATTTCTTTATTGATAGTTAAAGTTTTGTTACGATGATGGGCTCACTCTTTCACAGGGATCAATGACATGTGCCTCTATTTTCTTCTATTTTTTTCTTTATTAACTCCTGGTAAAGATCCACTAAATGTTTGGAACAGGTACATAACCAATGTCCTTTCATACCACATCTATATCAAACTTCTTCATAGTTTTTGGGTAGTTTATTCAAAAAACCCTGTCCTTATATATTGATTTGCATTTTTGTTTGGTCACTCCCGATGGTGAGGTGAGGTGTTACCATTAGCTTTGTAAAAGTACCTACTATTGTTGTAAATTTACCATTAGCTTTGTAAAAATACCCACTACAAATGTTATAAATATACCATTAACTTTATAATAGTAACCACTACAGTTATAAATTTACCATTTGCTCTGTAATTATGCCTATAACTATGGCAAATCTCTCATTCCTGTTGTAATTTTGAACAATGTAAAGAATTAACCAATCAAGCCAGTTACCTTGCCTTTACTTTTACATATGGCACATTCTGCATCACTAACTTCCTTTTGCAGCCAAAACTTTTTCGGTATGATACCGAAAAACTCATTAGTTGTACCGTAGTCAACTCCTAGCTTATTGGATCCACTAGTGATGATCAAGTCTTATCAAAGTGTCCTACTTTCTGCATGATCCTGCTAAAATGAGATCGACAGTGATAGCTGATAATTGAGAACTTGAGCATGAGCTCGGCACAAGGAGCTCGACAGCTTGGGGAGTTTTAGCTTACCAATCCTTCAACCCATTAGCTCACTAGATCTCCATGTTTGATCAATTCAGCTCAACTTAAGGGCATCTTCAATCCTTACTAGAAAGTCTTAGAAATAACAATTTTTGTTTTTAAAAGCAGTAATCTCCATTTCTCTATCAAGTCTTTTTCACTCATTCTCTCTCCCATTATCACTGCCTCTCGACAACTCTCTACTCTAGAAGAGATAATATCTTTAGAGATAAGGTTGCTTGATGTGTTCACATTCTATATTCAATTTCTTTATTGATAGTTAAATTTTTGTTACGATGATAGACTCACTCTTTCACAGTGATCAATGAAATTTGCCCCTATTTTCTTCCCTTTTTTTTTTCTTTATTGATTCCTGGTAAAGATCCACTAAATGTTTGGAACAAGTACGTAACCAATGTCCTTTCATACCACATCTATATCAAACTTCTTCATAGTTTTTGGGTGGTTTATTTAGAAAACCCTTTCCTTATATATTGCTTTGCATTTTTGTTTGTCCACTTCTGGTGGTGACGTGAGGTGAGGTGTTACCATTAGCTTTGTAAAAGTACCTACTATTGTTGTAAATTTACCATTAGCTATGTAAAAATAACCGCTACAAATGTTATAAATATACCATTAACTTTATAAAAGTACCCACAACTGTTATAAATTTACCATTAGCTTTGTAATTATGCCCATAACTATGGCAAATCTCCCATTCCTGTTGTAATTTTGAACAACGTAAAAAATTTACCAATCAAGCCAGTTGCCTTGCCTTTACTTTTACATATGGCACATTATGTATCATTGACTGTCTTTTGCAGCCAAAATATTTTTGATATGGTACCGAAAAACCCATTAGTTTTACAATAGTCGACTCCTAGCTTATTGCATCCACTAGTGATGATCATGTCTTATCAAAGTGTACTACTTTCTGTCATGATCCTGCTAAAATGAGATCGACAGTGATAGCTGATAATTGAGAATTTGTAACGCCCCAAAAACCCCCGTGGGTGACATTACATTCTAAAAACTATTTACCGTATGAGAGCATTAAGTAAAATTCATCACGACGAAAGTTTCATTCATCAACCATTCATATTTTAACAAAAATTTGGGCAGAGTCTCCTTTGTACGGGGAGCTCTACCCAAAACACAATCTGTACAATTATATTACAATTGACCACACCGGGTCCACATATGCATAACTATTGACCACACCGGGTCCATATATGCATAACTATTGACCACACTGGTCATCATATGTCATATCCACACTATCATCCCAAATTAATAGGTCTAATCTTGGCCTTTACATCTCCAAAATGTAATAATATAACGCAGTGGAAATAACATAAATGAACTAGAGTTCAAAAGGATATTTTAAACATAATCTAGTCTAGAACAAAATAAAAGTGTCGCTCTAAGCGTCCACCTCGGGATCCACAT